>JAVYIG010013701.1:0-45635 GCA_035222895.1 Strongylocentrotus droebachiensis
AACTCACAGAGCTCGAACATTTTCATTCTTTCGAGCTGAAACAAGGTGAACAAGTTCAATATGTTGACGGCAGCAAAAATAGCAACAAATTGCCTTCGAGGTACATCTAGCTGTGTGAAGCAGATCTCTCAGCAAAGACATTTTTCCAGCATTTTGAGATCGGTAAGCCAAGTTTGAGATTTGGAGAAATGGGATTTGGATGCGTGTTGTGCGCGTGAGTCAAATCAGCTGGCTTGGCTATGGCTGTGAGTGTGAGTGTGAAAGAAAAAAATGATCATGGTTTGTGTCTTAAAATTTGTCGGGCGACTTTTACTTGCAAACTTGTTACTACTGCTACTACTGTTACTTCTTGTGTGATTTAAATACGATCACAAGCCTTGTTTTATAATAATTCTCTTCTGAATTCAAGATATCTGACTCGGTGTTAATCTCAATCACCAATGAAATTTGTAATGAAGTGGAAAACTCATTTGTCTTAGACTACTCTAGTTTCATGAAATGAAAAACATGATCATCATAATCATTGACAGCATCAGCAGTAGGGCGCTGGTTTGAGAATAAGGATCGTTCACATTAACGCGGACAGGCGCGTCCTGAAAAATAGGGATCGCCGCATTTTCGCTCACGATTCTTGTTTCCGATCGCGCATTGGCGATGCGAAGAACGGATTCCTCGATGATGCTCCTTGATGTAATGCACATTGACTTTGTACAGAGACTTTCAAGTTACGAGTGATAAACCATCAGGAAGATGGACAATCCATAAAAGTAGACTGTGAACTTGGGGTATTTTTACGCGGAATCCGTTTTTTGCATTGCCAGCGCGTCATTTCGGGAACCCTACACCGGCACAGCGCCGAAGGATGATCCTTATTTTTTAGGACGCAATCTTCCACGTTTACAAGGATATCTTTGTTTTAATATATGTGGACGATCCTCATTCCCGGGGTCCCGCTCCTACTCATCACTCATCACATCATGCATCTCATAATCCATTTTTCTTATCTTTTTTGTACATTCTTTTTTTAGTAGTTTATTCACTATCAGCGCTGACTAAATTTGACCAATCAGAGGCCTGAAAATAGTTGGTGACAATAGAATTGTCGGTGAAAATGATATTAGTCAGTGAAAACCACCCGACTAATTGTTTCATGAAACGCCCCCCAGTGATGTACATATATTAAGATTTACTTATTTCTATGTAATATATACTCTACTGAGGTAAATTTGTAGATGTAAAATCACAATGATGCAAATTTCTTCAAATTTGTAATTGTATGGAGCACTCAACATATATTTGTGTCTTTCCTTGTACTTTGTAGGCGGCATCGTAATAATGGTTATGTCATCTTTTTAAATACTGTATGATCAAAATGAAGGTGGTTACTACAATCTGCATAATGAAAATACCGGTAAATGATTTAAGAAATAAAGTCTTGGCTCAACTGTAGAATTGCTTTAGTCAGTGAAGTATATATCAAACTTATTTTTAATCACCATCTTTATTTTCTTTTCAGAGCACATGCAGTGTATTAAACTCAGACGCCAGACATCACCAGAGGCACCCATCAAGATGTTACGCATCAGAAACAGTCCGGGGAGCCGTCATCGGTATAGATCTGGGAACCACAAACTCCTGCGTTGCAATCATGGAGGGTAAAACACCAAAGGTACTGGAGAATGCAGAAGGAGCCCGAACGACGCCCTCTGTGGTGGCATTTACAAAGGATAATGAGAGACTAGTTGGTATGCCAGCCAAGAGGCAGGCTGTCACGAATGCAGAGAACACTCTTTATGCCACAAAAACGTCTCATTGGTAGGAGATTCGACGATCCTGAAACACAGAAAGACATGTAAGTTGGGGATATGGGGCTCATGGACCCGTCTGTGTTAGGCAGGAAAGTGAGGAAACAGAAAAGTACAGTGAGAAAGCATTACATCATGCGTGTTATTAACAGGGCAAGTCTAGTTGCAGAACATGGTAATGTAATAATAATCACACCTAAAAAAAAGAGGGGGAAAATGATCTTTTTTTTTCTTTTTTTTCTTATGCCGAAAATGTTCAAGTTTTTGGCTATCAAATGCTCAAAAAAAAAATCATGGCTGGGATTATTTTGTCATTTGGAGTTGTTGTAGACCATGTTTGTTGATATTTAATGCCTTTTCATGACTTTGAAATTAATAATATCAGTCTAAGAGCAGAGGCAAAACATGCGCGCCGCCATCTTGGATTATAATGTAGGTATGCATTTTAATCCAAGATGGCGGCCCGCATGTTTTGCCTCTGCTCTTAGACCAATATCATTAATTTCAAAGTCATGAAAAGGCACTAAGTATCAACTAACATGGTCTACAACTCCAAATGACAAAATAATCCCAGCCATGAATTTTTTTTGAGCATTTGATAGCAAAAAACTTTAAAAATGTTGTCATAAAAAAAAAAATCAGCCGATTTTTTTTGGTCGATCTTCCGATCCGATACAGATCAAAGGTGCGAGGGTGTCGCTCCGATTTTCCAATCCGATCAGAGCCCCAACTTACAGGGTTATATGGCAAGCAATCTTTCCAAAGAGAGATGAGCTTTTAGTACTAAAAACAACTGCTGTTAGTTTTCTTAATCACAATATAGATTTTAGATGTACTTGTACAGAGGTACCGTAGCTCATTGTAAATGACCAGATCAATACCAGACTAACAACAGACCAAACAAAACATTACATTACCTAAAATGGTCAAGAATCAGTTGGGTTTAGAGTCAATGGGGAGGGAGTTGGTTTGACAGTGTGACTGAAATTTAGAGAAGATTCCACCAAATAAAACCATTTTACTTCTCTCTCTCTATCTGCAGTGGAACAGTATCATATAAAATCGTCAAGGCTTCAAATGGCGATGCTTGGGTGAAGGCCAATGAGAAGGTCTACTCTCCCAGTCAAGTCGGTGCGTTTGTCCTGACCAAGATGAAGGAGACGGCAGAGAACTATCTGGGGACACCAGCCAAGAATGCAGTCGTCACAGTACCAGCTTATTTCAACGACTCACAAAGACAGGTCAGTATCGGCAATCTCACAAAGTCCTGGCTAACTTGAATTGAACTTTGCCTGATGGAGATTTAATGCAACATTCATTTTTTTTGTTGAAACTTGATATCTTAATAATAATAATAATAATAGGCATTTGTATAGCGCCATCTATCTAGATAATTCTATTCCGAGGCACATTTATTATTACCCCGGCTTTAGCCTAGCAGCGTTTATACAGCGCTCCAGCATTTCAAGGAATTAATTCCTGCCAGGTACCCATTTACATCACCTGGGTTGAGTGTGGCAAATGTAGATCAATGTCTTGGGATTGGGTGATGCGATGCAAGATCAACCCTTGTGTGTTGTAGACAGCAAGAAGAAAAAAAAGGATCAAACGCAGAGTGAGATATATCCATCTTTTTGATATAAAAATTTGTACATGTATACACTACCATTTTTTGTCGACTTGGGTTTGCCAAAAAGTAAGAGAAAAACAATGAAAACCAACATGATGAAGCTCTCTTTCAGTTCAATTACTACTGATTTATTTGTTTTCCAAAAAGATTTTGTAAGTACTTAGAGTTTCAACCTCTCTGTATGTTGTATAGATGAATTTCGACATGGAATTGTATACTGTCATTTTCAAGAACATGTTGTAATGAAGTACTTGGTAGTTTTGAACAAGTTTATCATGTTTATACATTGATATATATATATTTCAGGCAACTAAAGACGCAGGTCAGATTTCTGGATTGAATGTATTGAGAGTTATCAATGAACCCACTGCTGCAGCCCTTGCCTATGGATGGACAAATCAGGAGACAGTGTGTAAGTATCATTCGCTGGGAATCATGTTGTAGTCGAGTGGTTTAAACACTTGATTGGAGGGACAAACGTTGTGGGATTGAGAATCACAGTCATACTGCCAAACTGACTCACAAACGATTCCATACTAGCCTCAATTTTGGCCATTTGAGATAGTGTAATGTCTGGTGTCGGTCTTGTCGGCGTGACTGAGATATATATGACTGAATCTTCACCAAAAATATATATATATATATATATATATATATATATTTTTATGCCTCCGTTACGAAGTAGCCGGAGGCATTATGTTTTTGGGTTGTACGTACGTACGTACGTCCCGTTCTTGTGATCGCGTTATCTGAAGAACCGATTGATCGATTCCTGCCAAACTTTGGTCATGTATGTATCTTGCAAAGCCGATGAACTGATTAGATTTTGGGGTCACGAGGTCAAAGGTCACAGGGCTCATTAGGTATGCAAAAACAGCTCGTGATCGCGTTATCTGAAGAACTGATCAATGGATTCCTGCCAAACTTTGGTCATGTATGTATCTTGCAGAGCCAATGAACTGATTAGATTTTGGGGTCACGAGGTTAAAGGTCAAAGGTCACAGGGCTCATTATGTATGCAAAAACAGCTCGTGATCGCGTTATTTCAAGAACCGATTGATGGATTGCTGCCAAACTTACGTCATATATGTTACTTGCAGAGCCAATGAACTGATTAGATTTTGGGGTCACAAGATCAAAGGTCAAAGGCCACATCGCACATTATGTATGCAAAAACAGCTTGTGATCGCGTTATCTCAAGAACCGATTGATGGATTTCCGCCAAACTTAGGTCATGTATGTTACTTGCAGAGCCGATGAACTGATTAGATTTAGGGGTCATGAGGTCAAAGGCCACAGCACAAATTATGTATGCAAAAACAGCTTGTGATCGCGTTATCTCAAGAACCGATTGATGGATTCCTGCCAAAATTAGGTCATGTATGTTACTTGCAGAGCCAATGAACTGAGTAGATTCTTGGTTCATAAGGTCAAAGGTCATGGGCTCATTATGTATGCAAAAATAGCTTGTAAACGCATTCTCATTAGAACTGACAGATGGATTACTATTTAACTCGGGACATCTTGCAGAGCCAATGAACTGAGTAGATTTTAGGGTCATGAGGTCAAAGATCAAAGGGTCATATATGTATATGAGAAATTGCTTGTAATCACGATATTCTGAGAACCTGTCAATGGATTACAATTGAACTTGAATTCGAAAAATTTCTTCTGTTTTGGTTTGTAAAATTGCTCTATGACGGAGGCATCATTTTCGACTGCGCGCAGTCGAATTCCATCTAGTTTTGTTTGTTACTAGAGTTGCTTCTTGAATTTGCACAGATCATGCATAATGAATAAAGCATGAAATACTCTTTCAATGAACTAAATTTCCCCTAAAGTAATTCATGAATGCAATGTTAGATGCAAAAATTTCGTTGGGTGGATAAAGAAAAATATTACAGAACATTCTATGTAATTATGGAAGCTGAGGATCCAGGGAAATGGCATGCAGAATGAAATTATATAGCAAAGCGATAGGCTCCATTGTGATGTATTTCTTTTCTTCAACGTTGGCAGATATTTCAATCACTTCTACTTAACATTATTTTTAACCTAATAATTGTTGCCAACTCAGCTGTAATAAGCTTGATTTGGACATGTCTAGGAAGTGATTCATTGTAAGAATAGGCAAGAATTTAACGTCAAAACCAACTTTCATTCTCTCCTCAATGCAGCATCGTTGTTTACGATCTTGGCGGCGGAACCTTCGATGTGTCGGTTCTTGAGATCCAGAAGGGAGTATTTGAAGTGAAATCAACCAATGGAGATACATTCCTTGGAGGAGAGGACTTTGACAATGCACTCGTCAACTTCCTTGTCGGAGAGTTCAAGAAAGATGTGAGTATTTGTTTTCAGTATTTGTGTATTGGTACTTCATAAAACTATTTTTGATGATGCACTTGCCCTTGTCATTTGTTTCAATATTTGTGTATGTCAATCTATATCATTCTTTCTCCGTTTTTTCTTCGGAAAGAAAAAAAAGATTCTTAGCATCTGAAATGCATTTGTTTACACTTCTTTCCATTCGACAAACGGCCAACTTCTTGCTGTAATCGTTGCATCATTCTGTAGTTATCAGGGCATTGTCCCATCCATCTTGAAATTGTCTTACTTTGCATGAACAATTAGACAACTTAATAATTGCTATTAATCCTTCAAAAACTGATAAAAGCATGTTGGCAGTTTAAAAGTAATGATTCATCATTTGGAAAAGTTATGAGATTGTTATTTAAGCCCCACTGTACTTACTTGTAGCTACTTGCTCCCTCTGTATAGGAAACTTCCCCAATCAGTGCCTGTTGGTCCCCCATGATTCTCTATTTCTTATGTTATTTTAGAGCTGAGTCGATGAGATAGCCACTGTCAGCAATCTCGCTGTGTGGTCTAATCCCTTCTGGCTAAACTAGTACAGATAAGCTTTAATTTTGAAATCAATATGTATGGATGATTTACAATAATTTTTGTTTGTTTTATTAGTCTGGCATTGATGTGACCAAAGACACCATGGCATTACAGAGAGTGAGAGAAGCGGCAGAGAAAGCCAAGATTGAACTCTCAAGCGCTCTTCAGGTAAGTTGTTTTCATGGTTTTAAGTAGGAGTTGAATGAAGAGACAATAACAGATCAATCTTCAACGTAAAACTGCTGCACAGGAATCTGTAGCACCAACATAGTTTGGCATATTTTATGTAAAATATTTGAAAAAGATATATAAAAACAAGCATATTTGTATGTAATTATTACCATTTTCTTTTCTCAAGCATATTTAAAAAAAGATACTTTTAGCTGAATGTCTCTTTCAAGCTTTTTGTTTGATACTTGCTGATATGTTTCAATTATGTACATGTATATAGGCATATCTAAGGTACATGTATTTGGTCAGAAAAAAAGAAAAGCAACAAACATGGCTCAATTTTAATTCAATTCAATTTGTATATCATTACAGAAAGTATTACAAGACATTCATAATTTCTGAGGAAAACTATCATTAAACCATGCATCTTTTATTGTTGATCCTTAGACGGACATCAATCTCCCCTACCTGACCATGGACCAGTCTGGACCTAAGCACATGAACCTGAAGCTGTCAAGAGCCAAGTTTGAATCCCTGACAGAGCACTTGATCAAGAGGACCATTGACCCATGTAAGAAGGCCATTCAGGATGCTGAGATCAACAAGTCAGATATCAAGGAGGTTCTGCTCGTCGGTGGAATGTCCAGGATGCCTAAGGTAAGAATCTGACATCATCGCTAAAAATTCTTCAATTACCACCCTACTTTTCATTTCTGAAACACATCTTTTTATTCTTTACAATATGTACTCTCTATCCTTTGCTGATACACAAACTCATACTGTTGTGGTCTCCTCTTGTATGCCTAGGGTGTAGGGGTTTAAAAACATGATATAGTCAAACCTGCTTTAGTGACCACCTGTCTACAAGGGCCACACTTTTTGTTTCCCTTGAAAATCGTTTCTCATTGAAACTTGTACTAAAGGAACCTGTCTACAAAGACCACTTTTTGTGAACTCCAATGTGGGATAGAGCTATGGCATTTTCAATAATTGAGATTAAGACTTGACCAGATACTGACAAATGCATTATAAACTGAATGGCGTATTTTGGTAATCTTTTGTGTTATTTGAAAAAGCTAAAGTCATATATTGTCGCCACCAATTTCTGTGATTTCTGATTTTGAATTCAATGAATTGTATCTTGGCCTTATACTGGCCACTACCGTCTTTGGCCTAACCACCCGAAATCATGTTTTGTTCGTAACAGGTTCAAACGCTAGTCCAGGAGTTGTTTGGACGTCAGCCCAGTAAGTCTGTCAACCCTGATGAAGCCGTCGCTGTAGGAGCTGCTATCCAAGGCGGAGTCCTTGCTGGTGATGTCACTGATGTTCTCCTCCTGGATGTCTCGCCCCTGTCCCTTGGTATTGAGACCCTTGGAGGAGTCTTCACCAAGCTTATCAACAGGAACACCACCATCCCTACCAAGAAAGCACAGGTGAGTGAAGCACGGTCGTGTAAGAGAAGGTCGAGTTCTGGTAGATGTAAAAAAAAGCTCTCTTTAATGTTATTATGTCAGTTCCTCTTCACATATCCCTATTTCGTAGAATAGCCAATCCAAACAAGGAACCTCCACCTAATCATGAAATGAAATACTGGTCAAAATAAATTTTACAATGCTAACTTCTGATCGTTCATATTGTGCAGTCATGCGATGATGTACACATTTTTCGTCAACCGCATTACCACTCAAGGTATGTGGAGAAACCTTATACTGAGCATGATGGACAGTACAATAAGATCACAATTTTTTCCATGATTGTCAATTTGGGCCACTGTAGACTGAAGATGAAAATTTGAAGACAACTTCTTTAAACAGTCTGTGTCATTTCTTCAACACATGCTCTGCTGGCAATTGCAGTTCAGCTATTATCCGAAGCTAAACCAATTACTAACTTCAACTACAGATCAAAGGCCCTAACTAACCTTTGAACCTCAAACCTAACCTAAAACCTGATGCAACCCTGACATATAGTTTTGATGAAATAAGGCCCAGAGCAAATATCGTCAAAGCACTAATAGTCTTTTGGCAAGATATTGTTAATCTACCTTTGCCACACTCCACTCAGGTGAGGTTAATGGGTACCGGGTAAAAAGAAATTCCTTCAATGATTGAGCCCCTTTTTATGGTAGCTTGGCTAAAGCTGACTAACATATTATTATTATTATATGAGCATACATCAGGCCACTGTCTTGATGACATCATCATTGGTGTTGTATTCTCAGGCCACTTTCTTGATGACGTCATCGTTTATGTTGCATTCTCTATTTGTAGGTATTCTCCACAGCAGCTGATGGTCAAACCCAGGTCGAGATCAAAGTATGTCAGGGAGAGAGAGAGATGGCTGGAGATAACAAGACACTTGGACAGTTCCAACTGGTAAGTCGATGCATCATTTAAAGCCCGTCTGCACTAGTTTGGCCAGGACGGATTAGACCTCCCTGCAAAGTCACAGACGAGTGGTTATCTCATCAAATCAGCTCTCAATTCAGGGTTCGTACGGGTCAGGGAATTTCTGGAAAGTCAGGGAATTTAAAAATGTTTTTTCCAGAAGCAAAAAGTCAGGGAAAGTCAGGGAATTCGTCCATTTCTTCTGGAAAGTCAGGGAAAATCTTTTTTTCTTCAAGATGTTTGTTAAAATGGCATTTAATATGTCTTGTGAACAAAGGAAAAACACATTTTGTAAAATTTGTGGTTCACATAATAGCTAGCCCATCACAATGCGGTGTACGTAGTACGATGCTAATGTTCTTTTTGAGAAATTTGTGTGTGCATGACTGTTTGTTGACCTGTGTATAGGCAAATTCATGCAATGTACTGAGCTCTGTGAGAGTGTGTGTGTACAGTATTTGTGTGTATGTGACTGATCAGACCAATCAGAAACTTCCTTGTGAGTGGGCGGGGAGTGAAGCCAGCATAAATTAAACTTGTCAGTGACTACTAGCACAGTACTGAAGAATCATAAATTATGAAGTTTGTTGACCTGTGTGTAGGCGAATTCACCTATTGTGCTGAGCTGTGAGATCGAGAGTGTGCATTTGTTTGTGTGTGTGTTTCTCCTTACAGTAAGCAAGTGATGTGACTGATCAGACCAATCAAAAACTTTCCTTGTGAGTGGGCGGGGAGTGAAGCCAGCATAAATTAAACTTGTCAGTGACCGCTAGCACATGTACTGCAGAATCACAAATTATGAAGTTTGTTGACCTGTGTGTAGGCAAATTCACGTTTTGATCTCTTTCTTAAAAATAATACAAAATTATTTACCTTTGAAAAGTAGTTTTCGCATGTTTTCTTTTCTTTCTCAAGTTTCTTTCATTTTGTTTCTCGATCCCACCCCAACATTCATTCACATCTCTTTATCTCTTTCACTATCGACTTTCACTCATTCTCAGTTCCCCCAAAGCATGTAGTGCCGTAGAATTATTTTTAAAAGGCAAAGATATTCATATTCCCTATCAAAATCCAAGCAGTATTTTTATGCCTCCGTTACGAAGTAGCCGGAGGCATTATGTTTTCGGGTTGTCCGTCCGTCCGTCCGTACGTCCGTACGTCCGTCCGTACGTCCGTACGTCCCGTTCTCGTGATCGCGTTATCTGAAGAACCGATTGATGGATTCCTGCCAAACTTTGGTCATGTATGTATCTTGCAGAGCCGAGGAACTGATTAGATTTTGGGGTCACGAGGTCAAAGGTCAAAGGTCACAGGGCTCATTATGTATGCAAAAACAGCTCGTGATCGCGTTATCTGAAGAACCGATTGATGGATTCCTGCCAAACTTTGGTCATGTATTTATCTTGCAGAGCCAATGAACTGATTAGAGTTTGGGGTCACGAGGTCAAAAGTCAAAGGTCACAGGGCTCATTATATATGCAAAAACAGCTCGTGATGGCGTTTCTCAAGAACAGATTGATGGATTCCTGCCAAACTTTGGTCATGTATGTTACTTGCAGAGCCGATGAACTGATTAGATTTTGGGGTCATGAGGTCAAAGGTCACGTGGCTCATTATGTATGCAAAAATGGCTTGTGATCGCATTATCATTAGAACAGATTGCTGGATTCCTGCCAAACTTAGATCATGTATGTATCTTGCAGAGCCAATGAACTGAGTAGATTCTTGGGTCATGAGGTCAAAGGTCATGGGCTCATTATGTATGCAAAAATAGCTTGTGATCGCATTCTCATTAGAACTGACAGATAGATTACTATTAAACTCAGGACATGCAGAGCCAATGTACTGAGTATATTTTAGGGTCATGAGGTCAAAGTTCAAAGGGTCATATATGTATATGAGAAATTGCTTGTAATCACGATATTTTGAGAACCTGTTAATGGATTACAAAGGAATTTGAATCAGAAAAATTTCTTCTGTTTTGGTTGGTAAAATTGCTCTATGACGGAGGCATCATTTTCGACTGCGCGCAGTCGAATTCCATCTAGTTAACTATTGTGTTTACAAACGGCAAGGATTAGTGCATGCATGCCAGACAGTTGCCGCCCAGCGTGGTGTAATATTACATGTGGTTTCTCTGAACAGGGTTTGTTATCGGTTACCAGGCAACCAGCACATAACAAAATGTATGCAAATCTTGGGTTCATGTATAGCATGGGCGCTGCATTCCACGCTTGTTTTTAATTGACAGACAAACGGACCAATAATAGTAAAGCATGTGGGATGGATGCTCTGACAGGGAGTGGACTTCTGTATTTTGAGAAGTGGTGAATGCCTAGCCCAGTATATAAAACCCGGCTGGTTTCGTCTTAGGGAGTGGTCTAAACTAAGCATGTTGACCTGGGACTTATTGTAACCAGGGAGGTGACAAACCCTGTTGTAACTGTCTTGAATCCTGGCTGGTAGACAACAGGATAAAAGATATTGCGGTTTGATTCCACATTTGGCGTCCATTGTGCGAGCGCGAGCATACAGCCAGTTAGCTAGCCTAGCCTCGTGGTTGCTGCTTTCCCCAAGGTCCGCAATTAAGGCACACTTTTTTCCGTCAGCAAAATATCGAAAGTCGGGGGTGCGCCTTATATAGTCAGGTACAGGATATTTGAGTCCTCAAATGCTACTTTTTAGTGGTTTTCAAAAATCTCTGTGTCTGAACATTGATTACATAATGCAAATAAAGAATAGGATCTACTATTTGAAGTTAAACTACGTTCCTAATTTGAAAGGAAGAGAGTTTTTTTTTTAGATTTTTTTTTTTTTCAGTCTCGATAAATTATGCCCTGTCACAAGGCACTTTGTCGGCCGAAGCTCTCCCGTGTCTTCAGCTCACTCACCTGTATGATGCAGCTCACTTACACAGGGGATAACGAATCACCACGCAAAAACTAGCCTGTCCACATTTCTGTTTGGACTCGGAGGAAAAAATTCTGTCATCTTTAGTTTTAAAAACAACATTGTTACTGGGTCTAACTTAGTTCAGAAGCACTTCAACTGTGCCTCGTAATAAAATGAAAGTATTTTCGAACACTGTCACTGAAATAAGAGCCGATCTGATGTTTACAAAAAGACCAATGTTGGCTTTGTTTTTGGTGGCTTTTTGTTAACCAGATCAGATCACGTTTTATTTCAGTGTTCAAAAAATACTTTCACTCTCATTATACGAGGCACAGTTGAAGTGCTTGTGAACTAAGTTAGACCTTGGTCTAGTAACACGTTGTTTTTTAAACTAAGATGACAAAAAAAGAAATCCAGATATTTTTTTCAGATTTTTTTTTTTTTTTCGGGGGGGAGGGGGAGGGGGGGGGGGAGAATCTTCGAAATAGGGGTGCGCCTTATATAGTTTTGTGATTTGCTTCCTAGTATTGCGATGATATATAGTTGTACGCTTTAAATTAAGACATGTTCATCATTGAAAATGGTCATGGAAATTTACATTATCCTGCTCTGGAAAGTCATGGAAAGTCATGGAATTTTAAAAATGTGTAAGTGTACGAACCCTGTCAATTAAAATAAGAAAAAAGGGAATCATGGGGGACCGACAGGCACGGATTAGTCATTGTTTGCTATATAGAGGGCGCAAGTACCTATAAGTAGTACAGTGGGGTTTTAAAAGAAAACTACCACTGCTGAATATAACTATTTTATGAGCAACAGAATAGCAGGAGGAGGTGAAAAATGGTTTCTCAGTGCAGTAAAGGCCCATATGCATAGTCACTTATCTTTGTGTTTTGAGATACAGACATGTGAAGAACACGATGCTTGTTTCATTTTATTGTACTCATCTTTTTAGGCAGTTGACCCATGTCATTTGTAAATGAGGCATTATACTTCATATCATGCAGCCTATTTTACCTTGATTACTCTGAACCAAAATTCAGTGGTACAGGCACTAGGCCCTTATTCAGCCTCATAACAATAAGCCACTTTGGAGATAGATCTAGTACAAATGACCCCCAAATAACCACAGATCTTGTACATATGGTGACATTCCACGAATAATCCCTGCCCAAGTGATGGTTTTGCATCATGAATACCTTTTGTTTTGCTTCTTGAAGAGAATACTTCAACCTGTGTATCATAGAATGTACTGATGGTGCATAAATGAATAATGATTACATAACTTTATGAAAATGTAACTAGCAGTTGTCTCAATGGGTCCTACAGTTTTGTACAGTTGGCCTTCATCTGTCCTGCGCAGATATCATCTCTGAAGTGACTTAGTGATTGATCCATGCATTGTAAACTCTTCTTTTGTTCAGATTGGTATCCCTCCAGCACCACGTGGAGTTCCCCAGATCGAAGTGACCTTTGACATTGATGCTAACGGTATTGTGAATGTATCCGCCAGGGACAAGGGAACCGGAAAGGAACAACAGAGTAAGTCACATCTTGGATTACATTGTGTCAACTTATAATGTATATCATTGCTATATTAGAAAGTTAGTCCCTATAAAACCTACCGTGTTGGGTAGCTGTTTGTGTCATATTCAAGCATATTACATTCTGAATTTTTTGATGAGACCTTTTTTTATGCCTCCACTTAAAAGTAGCCAAAGGCATTATGTTTTCTTGTTGTCCGTTCGTACGGCGGTACTTCCCGTTCTCGTGATCGCGTTATCTCAAGAACCAATCGATGGATTACCACCATCTTGGGTCAAGTATGTATCTTGCAAAGCCAATGAATTGATTAGATTCGATGGTTAAAAGTCACAGGGCTTATTATGTATGCAAAAATAGCTTGTGATCACGTTATATAAAAAAAACGATTGATGGATTACCGCCAAACTTTGATCATGTATGTATCTTGCAGAGCCTATGAACTGATTAGATTTTAGGGTCATGAGATCAAAGATCAAAGATCATACATGTATATGAAAAATCGCTTGTGATCACGCCTGTGAACCTGTTAATGGATTACAATCTTAAATTACAATTTTAAAAAAATTGCTTCTGTTCTGGTTTGTAAAATCGACAGCGTGCCGTCGAACATCCATCTAGATTTTCCTTACATGTAAACAAGCAGATTTGATGTAGAAAATTTGGTCCTTTTTGTGTGAAGAAGAGCATTTTTTATTGGGGGGGGGGGGGATATGTAGCAATCACATAGCTTTGGTCATAATGGAAAGTTCTCTCTTCGGAGCTTGTAAAACTTAAAATACCTGGTAGAATGATTAAATGTGTGATTTGTATAATTGTTCTTTGAATATCGCGTGTTATCACCTGGCTGGTATAAATTCAGTCAAGTTGAGATTGGTGGTTAAAATATCCTACTTTCAAACCTTTAAAATTGTTTGTGCATGGTAATCGGAATTCCCCACCTGACTGTACTGTGGCCTGTGGGGCCAGCAAGCCATGCTAGAGTAACTCTATGTGATTATCATTACATGTATAGATGACCTGTATCTATTATGATGATGTCATTTGTGAGACATACTAAAATAAGTTTCTCTGGGCTCAAACATGAACAGCATTAATGAACTAGATAATGGTCAGGATTAACAATCATACTATTTCTTGGTATTTTATTCCAAATTGTTGATTTCACTTTCATTTTGCTGATGTGTATTCAAATGCAAATATGATGAGGGTTTAAATTTCCTGACCTGTCCCAACATAAACCTTGAACTCCAAATCACTTTCACGATTGCTGTCTTCCCGTCTCTTCTACATAGTTGTGATCCAGTCATCGGGTGGTCTTAGCAACGATGAGATCGAGAACATGGTCAGAGCTGCAGAGAAGTTTGCTGCTGAGGACAAGATCAAGAAGGTGCGTTCAAAAGATTTTTTATTTCCTTCAGATTCTAAAATATTCTAATCTTAGTGGTACAATGGCTGTACGACACATGCTTGTGTGACAATTGCCTATCCAAACTCTCTACTTCATCACTGAACAAACACTATACCTTAACCCTATATAGCCGGGGGGGGGGGTGTTAAATTAGACCCCCCCCCCCCCCCTCCAGGCTATGCAGTTTCAAAATAGCCCGGGATATAGGGTTAAACCCTTTTGCAATCCTAATCCAAGACCAAGGATCTATGATAGAAAAAGCCTGGATCTATTGTCGCCAGAGCAAATGTCGGGTGCAATAATTTAATAATGCAAGGGATCTCAGTAATCCATGTAATTGATACATGTAGATAGTTATTTTAATTTTGTCATGCGATGATGTTCAAATTTTTCGTCAACCGCATAACCCTCTTTGAGGTATGTGGAGAAACCTTCTACTGAGCATGATGACATTTTGCAAACCAAATCCTAACAACTCGCCAAGAACTTTTGTACTACTAAAATGGATATTTTTTTTTTTTTTTTTTTTTTTTCTGTGATTGTAATTATGTTATACTTATATTTGTACTATGTTATCATGTCAAATTGTTTATGACTGTTATTTTTGATGTATCACTCATAGGCCTTTTTAGGCCGGCCGTCTGATGACGGGTGTGATTTTTTTAATAAAGAAATAAACTAAACTGTATGAAAAGACAAGGGCTTTAATAAATTGTGTTCACCATAGTGAATATCAAGGATAAAATTGTTTTATTTTAGTAAATGTATCGTGTGCATTGATTTATACCTGTATTTGTTGTTTGGAAATTTAAGGAGTGGTATATTGCAACTGGATACAGTATGATTTGTGTTTGTATTGTGAAAAATTCTTTTGTCATTGAGTCACTGAAAAGAGCAATAAAAGCATTCGTGACATGCCAGGATACAAATTTGTATTTTTCTTTTCCCCTTCTTGATAATGGAGCACAAAGCTTGGGGTATTGGTTAATAAATCATGAAAAAAGAAGAAATAAACTCACTTTAAAAGGATCTGGTAACTTTGTCTCAGATTCTGAAACAAAATCCTGGATTTAGCGGATTTAGCTCATGCTGCAATCATAATTATAAACCTTTAGGTCAGTCAGGAACTCCATGACTTTTACAAGCCGATCGCCTGTCTGACTATCAAGATATATATGATTGGAAATCAAAACCAAATTTTGCGTTTGCCAAACGGTTTTCATAACACTACAGTCTATTGGGGAAAACGAGTATGGTAAAACTGGTCACTCGAAGATTTTTACTCTTTTGAGGCACTTCTTTATTATTTTGAAGCTCGATTTTTTTTTTAGGGCTTTAATATTACACCATATCACAGACACTGGTAGCACGTAGGGCCATGCATCTCAGATTTAACAATGTTAAACGATGACTTTAATCTCTTGTCTTTGACATTTCGCAGGAGCGTGTTGAGATCGTCAACTCTGCCGAGAACATCGTCCACGACACAGAGACCAAGATGGAGGAGTTCAAGGAGCAGCTACCCGAGGAGGAGTGTGCCAAGCTGAAGGAACAGATCACCACCGTCAAGGACGTCCTGGCCGACAAGGACAACAAGAGCCCTGAAGACATCAGGGAAGCATCGTCTGCTCTGCAGCAAGCATCGCTCAAGCTCTTTGAGATGGCTTATAAGAAGGTGAGTGGATGATGGTGTTGGTGTTTCAGTTTGAGGAAAGGAGTTGGATGAAGAGCAGACAACTTTGGAGTTGTTAGCCTTAAGCTGTATTCTAGAGAGATAAATTTCTTTTTTATGCATCTCCCAATGAAGAATGATCGATTTGTAACTTGTTTGGTATGGAAACCTTTGATTTGATAGCAGTGTCTTCCTGCCTGTTACTTTGGTAAATTTTAAATTGATACAGGTACTAGTTGGTTACATTCATTTAGAAACCCGTACATTTTAGAGCCTGAAGTCTGGCCAATGTCTGAAACTTAGCATCCCTATCCTACTATCTATTGAAAAGGTCTATACATTTTGCTCTATCAAACTTTGCTGAGTTATTCATGGTTGTAATTGTATGAAAGGCTTCTAGATAATGCCTTAACATAACATGTCAATTGAAACATGATTTCTTATATATTTTGTGTATACATTATATATTATAATATAAAGAAAATTTTCAAAATTCCCACTTCGTGTCTTGGGTGTGATAAGTGATCGGTCTTTATAGGTGATCAGACGCCCACTGTCTGAAAATAAAAGGCAAAGTAGACTCCCGACTTAAACTTTTTTCTGTTCAAATTCTTTATTTGTAGATGGCATCGGAGCGTGAATCATCAGGAGGTAGCTCAGATTCAACCTCAGATTCAACCTCGGATTCAAGTTCAGATTCAACCTCGGATTCAAGCAGTAAAGATCAAGAGAAGAAAGAAAACTAAGATGTCCATGTCGTGTATAGATTCTAACATATATAACTAATAGGTGCACCTACATGTTTTGATGTACTATACCCATGCAAATACAGATGTTACATTCTTGGTAAAGTTCAAATTGCCCTAATGACTGTGAAGTCCTTCCAGAAAAGAATTATGTACTGCAAGAAGAGGTTTGAATGAGCGAGGTCGAATCCGTAAAAGGATGTTTATGCGGAAGAGTGACTGTTCTATTGGCTACAGATTTGTAGAGCTGCGTGTACGAGGGATCCTGTAAGCTGTATAACCAAGTGCTTATTGGTTATATATATAGGATTTTAAAATGAAGCTTTGTTTATATCCTTCTGTCATATGGACCAGTATTAGAAATACAATTAGTACAAAAAGTCATTTGTGTGTACATAACAGTTTGAGGTGATCATTACCTACTGTCTTTATGAACAGTTACTGTTATTATTGGCAACATGCTGCTATCAAATGGAATCTGGGTAATGATGTCAGGGCTAATGAGTTGTGAAGAATATATAATTACAATTAGTGAGTCTTTTGTGTGCAAAAGGGCATAAACTCGAATCATTTTTCTGTGTGTTTGAAAGATACCCTTCAGGCTCTCAGCAGAGGGTACATATATCATTTCTAATTGTGTAAGGATAATGTTGAATATTTATTACAGGGGGGAGTCTTTTGTGTGTCTTGATTGTTCTGAGTACCAAAAGATACAAACTTTAATTTCTATTTGAATGGGGTGAATAATTTTGTTTTTGATAAATATTTAATATTTGTTACTTTATACTGTACATCATTAACTTCAATATATTTAAGAAGTGTTCTCTGATTGATGAAAACCATGATTGTTAATTGTTTTGCTTGCATCCTCATCACATCTGTCATGTATGTGCTCCTTGTTTGAAATACATGTACCGTGGAAAGTCGTTATATCAAGGTCCTTGGGACCATAGATATTACCTTGTTATATCAGGGTAAAAAAACAAGATAATATAGAGCTAGGACCAGCCAAATGACCTTGTTGTAACAGATGCCTCATTATATCGGAGCTCTTTATAATGAATTTACACTGTACTTTATTTGCCATCGAGGCAAGTTGTAAAGCAAACCCAGGGCTGGTGAAATGTCTGGCCCAATCCTAGGATATATGTTGTATTTATATCTGTATTGTTGACGAATGACACTGATTGATCAATGAATGCTCAATGACAATCCATCTAGCACAATGCTGTAAATTTGCCTTACTGATTCCACACTGATTGTAGACCAAGTCTTTTCCATTCAAGGTAATGTCAAGTTTCTGTTCAGTCTGGTGTCGGTCTCGCTATAGTGTGACTGGGTGTTTAGTTGTGCATGAAATTGAGCCGGCTTCTCACACATTAATTCCTCATTCATATAGTACATTATTTAGTCGAACCATAAAAATTCACATGCTGGCATTTCATGTCGTGTTTTTGTACCCCTTGTTGATTTTACCTTTTGAAGGTCATATTTTGTATGTTCATGGATGAGATCAATATCATAATGTATTCAAATTGTTGCACTTTCCTGAAGGGGCTCCGCATCGCAAGCCCAGTTCAAAATCATGTCCAGGGACCAGTTTCACAGAGCCTTTTTTCAATAACAAATGTTAATGACAAATATCAGTGACAAATCTGCTGATAACAAGGATTTCTGTAGCTTATAACAAAATCTATCATTTGTAACTGATGACAAGTTTTATGAAACGCCCCCTGAGTTTACCCGATATAGGAGATGACTGTCACAAGGTTGGCAGATAGAGGAGACTTTCTTACATTGGAATACGTTATGAAAAAGCTCTGTTTTGAAAACAGAATTGTGAAAAACATGTACAAATTTATGATGAAAGATTGTTTCAATGTAATATGCCTACTTCCATTGCAGTGAAAAATAAATGTGATTACTACTGGTGAATCATTTTCTATTTGCATTTATTAGTGATCAAAATGTGTGTGTTTGTTACCCAATGTAGAAAATAGTTGCACTAGGGCCATTATCTAAACTTCTTGATCAACATGGCATTCAGTATTACAACTCCCATCTTCTTCCACTCAACTGAACATGTACTTATATTGCAAGGCAACATTGAAGTCTCTACTTGATTCAAAAGGTAAATTTGCCATTAATGACAGTCAGATTTGTTCAACTTTGAAATTTCAGACAGGTTTGGACCAAGAGACCAATTTATTTTTGTATTCACTATTTATCAATGCTTCCTTTAAAAAAATCCTCTTGGAATCCAAAAGCTTGCTAAAGTTAAAAAACTATCCAAAAAAAGGAAGGTGGTTTACGATTCGAGACGACTTCTTTTACAGATTTTCCAGGGAGAGTCATCCCTCATTCCCTTCGAATCACTGACCCTCTATAGGCACTATTTTGAAATTTGTGTTCTCTAGCTCTTTATATTCTTAATATGAGGTGATGGATGATGATGATGATGATGATAATAATAATAATTATTATGATAATAATCTTTGAGAGAATGGAACAAGTGAGCGAATAGATTTTCAATTTGAAAACACTGAAACTTCATTCCAGAGCATCCTACATCCACAGTATCGTATGTACATGTTTTGGGTTTAGGGTTAGGGTTGGTATTTGATTATGGAGAATGTGGAAAAGAAATATATATTTTAATTTCATTGCCATTGCAATGCGTATTGGAGTGTTTTTCTCTCACTGCTATCTATAATGGGCTCATGTCGACCCTGTTTACCAAGTCCATGCAGCTTCGCATATTTTGTGTTATTTGATGTGGTAGCCGAACAACAAATTATTTCAATCTGTATAGCAGAATTCCAGATTTACACAAAAATTGTTTAGTTTTCAGGTTCTGGGTTTCTCTTTTAATTTTCTTCAAGGCTAATGTTGAAGATACCAGTAGCCAGAATTAATGACACATTTATCGTTACCCTTTTAATGATGGTTCAGCCTAATCTTAAAAGATTTCCCGGCCAAATTTGCGTGTTTGTCATTCGAATTCATTTACTTTGCATTTAAGTTAGCGCAAATCGGCTTTGCCATGCCAATTATCATTTAATTTTCCAGTTTTTTGTATTTAATTTAGGATTTTGGTCGAAGGGTTTCATAGATCTGTCATTCAATTTAGAAACTGCTCAACTAGCATTCAAATTAATATTCACTTGTCGAAGCGTAATTTGTATCATTCAAATTAACATCTGTCATTCGTATTCGTAATATTTTTATTCAAGTTAGGAATGTTAGGGGGAAGAATTACAACAAACTTTTACAGTTTTTAAATAATGCAGTTAAAATGCATGATTTACCGTTGGGGTCTAAGCTGTTATTCCATTTATTTATTTTAAGGACAATGCAGATGGGTGTAGTCAGACATAAAGTAAAGAAGGGGCGAAAGCAAGGAATATGGCATTTCTGCACGGACATGTTCATATACCCGGGAAAGGTGGGGGTACCCTCAATCGCCCCTTTTTACTACGGTCCGTAGATGCAAGTCGTTTTTTTTCTTCTTAACAATCAGATAAATCTAATAAGTATAAGAGTATAAATGCAAGAAAATGAAATATGATGAAATACACATGAAAAAACAATCTCGAAAGAAAAAGAATGAGCTATAAAAAGTGTGTAATAAACGAGAAATGTATATTGACCACCAATTTAAATGCACAAAGTGCTAATTTGAATGCTACAAATGAATTAGAATGCTAGAAGTACACCGTCGCGTTGTCAGAAAATCGTGTTGCGCCAAATCGAATGACCAAATAGCGAAAGAAGCACATTGTTCATTAATTTGAACGAAACATACGTAGATTCTGACGAAAATTCCATAGATTTGAAAACTAGAAAAGGGAATATAAACCCGAGATATACCTGACTGCACTAAAACCGTCGAATTTGAACGCAAGACAAATTAATTTGAATGACAAACTCGCGAATTTGGCCGGGAAATCCTATAGTTCATGAATTGCAAAACCATCAATTTATAAATTACACATTAATTGTTAGTGCATTACAAAGGCCATGAATAATAAAACATACCCTCAATAATTTTGTTTTGGTAATTTTATTTTTATTTGTAAAGCGAGACGTTCAGTTTTGAAAAATATGCATAGTACAAAAGACATGATAATCTCAGAAATACACCCCCCCCCCAATTTTTTTTTTTTTACAATAATCTTATTATTATAGCAACATTGATGGGATATGGTTAAATGCTACATCTACAGACTGAGCACTAAATGGTATAAACGTTATACCAATGTACAGGGCACTAAATAGTATAAGCGTTATACCAATGTACAGGGTACTAAATGGTATACACGGTGACGTCATGCCAACCTATAGGGTACTAAATTGTATAAATTTAGTACCCTGTAGGTTGGTATAAAGCTTGTACTATTTAGTGCCCTTCAGATTGGTATAACGTTTATACCATTTAGCGCTCTGTAGGTTCGTATACTAAATAATAGAAATAGCTCGGAATACATTTCTGGCAATGAAACTATGAAAGACTTATTCACAGATAGAAAGGTGAACTTTGCGCTTAGGCTCAGACTGGTAAACTGTTATGTCTGGCTGTCCTATTGTATGGAGCAGAAACATGAACAATAAGCAAAGTCATGGAAAATGGAACAACATCTTTTGAAATGTAGATTGACAGAATGCTATTTAATTTTTTTTTCTCGTTTCCATGATATTTTCATCATGCTAGAGCACGGAGCTGCACAAAGCCTCACAAATAATGGTATTACATTAAAATATTGTATTACTTTTCGATAAAAGACTAAAGTTAAGAAGAAAGGTTTAATTTTTGGCATCTTAATGTTATTGAACCTACGACCCTGAAATGTGCAAAAGTATTGTTTTAAACATCACCCACGATTTCCAAATATCCCCAAAGAATTAGTACAGATGTTATTAAGAAGGGATCCATACTCCTTATTAATGGAAACAAAATCTAGACATATTATTACTCACTTCAGTACACAAACATGTTCTATGAGTACAAATTATTATTAATGCAGGCCTATTGCCTATTGAGTTTCTTCATCAAAAAAAGAAATTGTAAATGAGAGATACAGTTACATTTGCATGACACGAAGTTACACAAGATGAATTTTCCCTAAGTCAAATCATCAACTCACCCCTAAAACCCACCCTATGCAAAACATGTTATTACACTTCCTTGGTCGTATTTTGTATAAGCCGAACTATTATCAGCGGTCCAAACTAATTCTACTAATGCTAAGTTAACTGTATGCTTTATAAAAAAGATATAGATGAGCACTTGGCATTAAATTGGCTCTGAAAATACATGAAATGAGTACGAGTGAGGAGGATAAAATCAGATCTGATATTCCGAGATCACAGAAATTTGAATAACATTGTATGTCAATTTAATAGGGGGTAGGAGCGACTACTACAATACAAATCAGCACCATATCGTCACCCTAAACCGCACCATATCGTCACCCTAAACAGGACCATATCGTCACCCTATACAGTACCATATCGTCAACCTAAACAACACCCCATCGTCACCCTAACCAGCAGTATATCGCAGGGGCGGATCCAGCCGGCGTCGAGGGGGGGGGGGGGCCCAATTTGTGAGAAAATATTGAGCGGCGCGTCAGCGCCGCGTTCCGCTCTTGCGCGGACAGGGGGATTTTGAGGGGGGATGTGTCCCCCTGAAAAGCTGAAGAAAAATCGAATTTGTAAACTCAATTTGTGCGATTTGGTGTATACTTTTTGCCAGGATATCATTTAAAATCTGTGACTTTTTCCAGCATAAATTTATGATAGGAGGAAAAGACTGTAAACACAAGAAGTGGGACTATGTGTGCAGTCCGCATAGTACCCCGTTGTGACAAAAAGTTTTTAGGACACCGGTATTCATGGCACCGGTATCTCTAGCCAGGCGCGTACGCAGGGGGGGGGGGGGTTAACCCCCCCTTTAGTTGTTTTTTATGTGTGTATTTTAGAACAAATCCCCCCCCCCCCCCGCTTATTCAGCGGCCTTTTTATTTCATTTCTAAACAAGTTCTTCAATTGCAACAATGTTGACAACCACAATAGACACGGTACAGATTCCTAATACCTCGGGTATCACTTGATTGTCAAAATCAGTCAGTACAAGACTAGTGCAGCAGTTGTGATGGGCAGACAGCAATAACTTGATTCGGGCTGCAGCTTTAAACACCTCACATCAGGCCCCGGTGAATGTTTTTCAAAGTAGGTGGGGGGGGGGGGGCTAAAGTATTTATGAACAGGTAGAGCGTAGCGTAAATTGACGTAGGGTCCAGGGGCGGCGCCCCTGGAAGCTCGAAGGTTTGAGCAGGCCAGGGGCAAATGAGGTCATTCAAAGGGTGTGGGGGGCATCAACAATAAAGGGCACTTTCCGGGAGAAAGGGGCACCTACTAAGGGAAACCTCAAAGCGAAAATTTACATTTTTTTAGACATTGATATATACCCCTACAATGTGATTACAGGGATGATTTCAATGTCTGTTTCTCTCTTAACATGGTCCATACTGTTCAAGCATCACACACTTACTTTGTAGTTGGTTTGTGATGGTAAGAATAAGTTTTGCGAGCGAGCGAAGCGAGCGAGCAAAAAATTTGGACTTGTGAGGTCGCAGTGAAAAAAATTACATCTTATAAAGAAGAAAAAAAATCCTGATGGGGTTTTAAGCACAATCTAATCATGAAAGACTGAAAAGATCTTTAATATGAACCATAATTATATTAACTTTAAATACGAGCGAGCGTAGCGAGCCACACTTGGGTGAAATTAAAGAAAAGTTCCTCTTAATCCCTTTAAATTAGGAGCACTTTTTATGGGGAAAGGAAAATGGGGCACATATCCAAAGGGGAAAATGACACTTATTTGAAATGAAAAAGAGCACATGTCAAAGTAAAAAAGGGGAATTACCAGAGGTAAAAATGGGGCACTCCTCGCACTTAATAAGGGGCACTCACCAGAGATGAAAATAGGCACTTATGATAACGGCAATTTTCAGAAGAAAAATGGCACTAATCAGAGATGAAAAGGGGCACTTATTACAGAGTTAAAGGGGGCACTTCTCAAATTTTAATAAGGGCATGCACTTAGTTGGTTTCTTTCTATTTCTCTTTAAAATACTTTTTCAAATAAGGGGGGGGGGGGGCTCGAGCCCCGCCATACCGCGGACCCTGTACACTGTGTAACAGCATGATGATTTGACAGATGGACCTGAAGTTAACCGAGTCCTGAAATACTTTTGAACGTTGTAACTTGTACGCCCTAGTGTCGAGAGTTCATCGGCATTTTGTTTCTATCATAATATGAAGAGTTTCATTCCAAAAGGAGCTAAATCCATGTTTGTAACTTCGGAGAAAAAAGCCATTGTTTACCAGATTTTGTACAGGCGTCTATGGAAAAGTGATATAAGAAGTTGCATTTTTTTCATAATTGCTCCAACAATTTAAGTAAATAATTTTGTTCAAAGACGGGTACTAAAGTGAACAATGTTCTGATATCAATAACTCTATTTTCATCAAAAGTGGATTTAGCTCCTTTTGGAATTAAGCTCTTCATATATAGGCCTAAAACACGAATTAGGGCTAGTTTTGACCTGAAAACAACCCAAAGCTCGGCGCATGTTCAGCTGAACCGCGGGAGCTTGGCCTATATACGGATAGGTGAGGGCCCTGGGTCCACTCCTAACTCGTGTTTTAGCCCTTCTTTCTTCCCTTTTCCTTTCCTTTCCTTTCCTTTTTTTTCGGGCCCCCCCCCCCCCCGTGGATCCGCGCCTGGTATATCGTCACCCTCAACAGGCCCATATCGTCACCCTAAACAGCAGCATATAGTCACCATAAACAGTACCATATCGTCACCCTAAACAGTACCATATCGTCAACCTAAACAGCACCACATCGTCACCCTAACCAGCAGTATATCGTCACCCTCAACAGGACCATATCGTCACCATAAACAGCACCATATCATCACCCTGAACGAAACCATACCGTCACCCTAAACGAAACCATATCGTTACCCTAAACAGTACCGTATCGTCAACCTAAACAGGACCATATCGTTACCCTAAATAGCACCATATCGTCAACCTAAACAGCACTATATCGTCACCCTAAACAGCAGTATATCGTCACCCTAAACAGGACTATATCGTCACCCTAAACAGTGAGCACAATTGTTTTGTTGGCCCTCGAAAATTTAAAAATCGCGCACCCCCCCCCCTCTTGAGCGCACCCTGAACGAAACCATTAAAAAAAAAGGTAAAATTAACGTGTTTTTACACGTTTTTTCCCAGGGGGGGGGGGCAGGCCCCCGGGCCCCCTCCCCTGGATCCGCCACTGTCGTCACCCTGAACAGGCCCATATCGTCACCCTTAACAGGACCATATCGTCATCCTATATCAGGGCTTCTCAAAGTTCGGACCGCCGGGGAGGATCTATTTTTTGTTAACCTTAAAGGGCCGCCCTATCTGTTTTACAAACCAAATTTATATAATTTCGACCGAAGGGTACTGTGCGTAGTGTGCATAGTGTCAATCAAGTACTGTTAAATAAGTAATGTACACAATGCATAATTGGCACGGCGAATTGAGACATAGATATGAAATATCATGGATCTATTCTTTATGGGATACTCTATCAATGTGCCAAGTTTAATATTGTTTTTTTATTCCATTGTCGAGATTTAAAGGGGGCGCCCCCCAACCCGTCGGCTGAGAGAGTACCTAAAATAACCCGCCCTTTTTAAGGTTAAAGTGAAACAATTTCCCTTAAATCAGATATAGACTTAAAAAAGAAGCCACATTTTCTTTAGTATATGTATACAAGCACCAATACTATACATTTTAAGGAGTAGATTGTCTTAACATTTGCATCATTGCAACGCAAATCATTCATTAACACATTTCATTTCTATAAAATACCAGAGATTCAGAAGCCAGATTTCATGATACGAATCAAAATCATCCTAATAATATTGATATATACCACAACGTCCAAGTACTGCGCAGTAATATCAATACTATACAAAAATAAATATATTACATACACAATGATGCACATCTTACCTTAAGATAGTGAAAAGAAGTACATATCAAATTGTTTGGGTCACTGAACAGTGCTTATTTTATTACCAAAAATGTTCTATGGAGAATGACGTGAAAAACACGTTTTTTTTTACATCCATCTTCATTCTGCTAAAAGTACCACATTTTGTCTAGTTTGACTAGTATACAACGACAAAGACCTTGTTCTTTCGGGTAAAGCAAACAAATTACAATTTAATTATGATTTACTATCACGTTTTATTTGTTAAAGTTGTTAATTTATGTGTAAAATCAACGCGTCGGGCGACAGAGCTGTACCATGTTACAATTTGGCATACCGCCTTCTTCTAATTTTTAGTTAGAGAAACTCATTTTTCTATGTAATGTTATCTTTCCAACAAGATAAGACTCGTTTAGATTGATCAATGTTATCCCTCGCGTATCCGACATGTAAGACCATCACATCTTTGCCGAGCGAATTTTTTTGGTGAGATGATTCAGTTTGAGAACTGTGTCGCCTCAAGTCTCTGTCACGGTCCACGCACTTAATAATGTACATTAGTGGAATGATACCGGCTACACAGAGATACGAGATTATGTAATCTCTTGCAGGCACAGAGAATGACTGATGCATTTTCTTTCAATTCCAATAGGGTCCATTTAGCTCCAAACGTTTTGATATACCGGAACTAATGTTCTTGGGGAAGGGGACACAACCAACAAATTGTTTTTAAAATTTTAAATCAGACCTTAGTGGTGGTAAAAGGATGCGAGTAATCTTCCCTTGCCTACTAAATCCCTCTAAGGGGGGGGGGGGGGGAGGGGGTGCATGACATCCTTGCTCCCCATCAAATCATTCCATTGGTTGAGTCATGGAGCTTTAGTAATTCCATTGGTTGAGTAGATATTTGTTGGTAGACATGTTTACTTGGGACGCTGTACCCATTGTCACACGGCACGGTGGTGCACTTGCAGGAGCAGCGAAAACACAAGCTGATGAAGTTGCAGACGATGCTGACAATCGCCACGGCAACCGCTATGACGAGGAGCACCGGAAGTTGGTCCTCCAAGAGATGTTTGCCAGGAGCCAATCCTGCGACTTTAATGATTCTACTGGCAAGGCTCTCCTCAGCTGCAATGAGAAAATGGATGAGATTTTAAATATCGTTCTCTGTATAAATATAAGAATGTATATTATTCAACTTTTTGAAATATTGATCAAATGTTCGTACATGTCTCACTATATGTTTCACTATATATATAATAGGCTTCACTGAACATACTCAACGTCACTTATTGTGTTATCCTGTTAATAAAACTTATATGAAAAGGTTAGACTTAAAAAATAAAAAATAAAAAGTAATTTCCAGCACTACCCCATTTACAAACGTATAAAAAAGGAGATATTAAACTTCCAGTTTCTATAAAAGTTTCTTTTTCTACTTATTGTATTTACACGTTATATGGGTTTCATTTTCCCAATGTGAGCACCCATTTCGTATTCAATAATGATAACAATAATAATAATAATGGTAATAATAATAACAACAACCACAATACTACTAAAACTACTACTTCTACTACTACTACTACTACTGCTACTACTATTACTACTTATACTACTACTACTACTACTACTATTACTACTACTACTACTTCTACTACTACTATTGCTGCTACTACCTTCTAATAATACAAATAAACAGAATGCATCTACAGATAATCATAATTTACTAAAGTGGGATGTCTTTCTTGACTATAGGGTAACCCGGCCCACTTGTATGATTTGTATCCATATAATGCTAATTAAAAATGATTCCTCTATGGCCACCATTTCTTTCTCTCTCCCTCTCTCTCTCCGTCTTTCCCTCTCTCTGTCTTCTTTTCTCTTTCTGTTTTTCCCCTTTTTCTGTTTGTCACTCTCTCATTCTTATTTTCTTCATGTATCATCCTCATCTTGTCATTCTGTTACTGTTTCTGATTTGTTTTTTGTCTCGTTAAAATGTTTTATTTTTATTGTCTGTCATGTTTTTTTGATTCCGTAATTTTTTTCAAAATTAAGTTATAAATGTATAACGTATAATTATTATTGTGTGAACCTACACCTAATAAGCATTGCTTTCAAGTAGGTTCGTTTTTTTATATCCTGTAAACAAATCATTTTGCATTACAATGACCAAAAAAACAATGTCAAAGACATTTCAATGCTCATTTCTGTTATATTATTACGTTTGTTATTGTCTGTCATTGCTTATAGTATGTGAAAGAAATGAAAAATAAATTCGCTCGGTATAGAGCTACTACTACTACTTTGATTACAAACAAGAAACTAACTTACTCTCTTGGCAAAATTTATCAGTGTAGCCAGGAAGACAAGCGCATTCTCCGCTGACCGGATCACACGACCCACCATGACCGCAGTCACAATGATAGCTACAGTCCTGGCCATACCAACCACTGGGGCAAGTCCTTGTGCAGTCTGGGGGCAAGTAGCCCGCGTCGCAATGGCATCCATCTTTGGTGTGATAACAGAATGTGAAATTCAAGTTAAGGAGATAAACAACCTACAAAATTCTTACTTTAAGGTCTGTTCAAATGATGTGGAAAACTATATCATTTTGTTCCTTCAATTGCGTGTCATGGCAAGTGGGGATAGAATAAGGAGATGTGTGCAACACTTATACATGTCTTATAAGATACAAAATGTAAAAGCGTATTACACTTTAATGTAATTCAAATATACACCATGGTATACCGCGTCATAAGTGAATGATCTTGTATTGAATTTTAAAGTCAAGAAGATACACATCTTCATACTGCAAATATTATTTCGATAGATGAAATTTTTCTGGTTTCCCAAATCTCTTGGACTATTCATGACCAGTTATTTGATAAAGCCTATATCATTATGTGTGGGTGACAATCTCAAAACATAAAATGAAGTTTATTATGGTAAGTAAGCAGAAAAGTGTTTTACTCAACGCTACTAATCAGATGAACCTCATAAAGGAAACGAGCTATCATACCAGCAAGCTACTATTCACTTCTTTTGTATATACCCCCTACCCCAATACATTTATCTATAAGAACTCTCTATTTAAAACTAGATAATTTGTCTTCATGAAACTTATTTTAGGTAAGAATCATTCACATTTAGAACTTGAATGAATAAAACATAATGCAAATGAATAAGACTAGAATGAATAGGACACAAGTTCATTTTTACCATTTAAATCATCCAGTACCAAATTCCAAGCTTAAAGACAATGATTCATGACAATTGTCAATTGTCATGAGTTTATCGTCTAGACGTATTGCAAAAGATAATCAGGATAATAAGGATCAGAATGATACCTATACTACTATGCCTACTTCTGCATGTACTATACTACACTACTGCCATTGTATAGATTATGCTGATAATACAGATGATAATAATGATATGATAACAATTATAATATTACTGATATTAATCGTCATCATAATCATCAGGTTCATATTCATCATAATGATAACAATAATAATGATAATAATAATGACAATAATAATAATATTAACAATAATAATCATGATAAGGATAATAATTATAATAACAATTATAATAATTACAAAAATAGCATTAGTAACACCACCAACCATAAAAAATAGTTATAATAATAATTGTTGTCATTATTATTGTCTTACTGCTGCTAATACTACTCCTACTACTGTCTATAGGAAGAAGGAGGGGAAGAGGAAGAATCTTATTGTTTATTTTCTGTATTATCGAGGCATACAAATGCACAGGGAGGTAAGAGAGGGAAAAGTAAGGCGATAAAGAGGGAGGGAGAGAGAATGAGAGGGGGAAGCCTATGGCCCGGGTTCAAATTCAGTTCTCTTTTATTTATTAGACCCAGTACTGATGATCATAATTTTATCTACCATGTGATTGCCAATTGTACGCCACACCGAATAGCACCTCACATTTGTTTATTGTTGTAACGAACTTATTGGCATGCACCCAGTACATTTTCATCATGACTTGTGTTTGATCTTGTAATTGAAAACAAGATCAAACACATCATCATAATCTACAGAGTGCAACCAAAAATTTCTTAACAACAATTGAAATTTCTTTCAGGAAGCCTAACAATAAAAGCTGTTTTGGATTCAAAGAGTACCGTATACAGAGACGATAAACATAATTATAAGAATAATAATACAACGTCGTTAAGCGAGAGACCGTTACTTCTATCTCTCCCCCGCCAAATAATCCGAACAAAAGAATCAACCCAGAGGGTAATCAACTGTTAAAATGAATTTATCACGAGTCCTTGAAAAATTAATTAATACTACCAAATACCTAAGCAAAATTAGAGACAGATGCATATAATGGTAAGCTTAAAGACATTCATGACAAATTGTCAATTGTCATGCTCTTTGAGTTAATCGTCTAGACGTATTGCAAAAGATAATCATGATAATAAGGATCAGAATGATACCTCTACTACACTAGGCCTACTTTTACATGTATTTTACTACACTACTGCCATTGTTGAGTATCATGAAATGAAATTGCTTCACACAATAAAAATCCCATATGTTTTATACGAGCGCGGCTACGAGCCGTCACCTCGTGAAAACAAAATCAAATCGTTCAATGTGATTTGTGCTTTCACGAAATGACGGTTGTGTTAAAAGTTCAAACAGAGGCAGCTACAGAAAGAGGAAAATGTACTATATCTCGTGGTTCGAGTATTTTATCTGTACATCAATTAAACATAACGTTTTGCCGTATTTAGTGTCCATTTCGGGAATTCCATCCACAAGAGAAAAATCCCGTATGTTTTAAGCGCGCGGCTACGCGAGCCGTCACTTTGTGGAAACAAAATTACAGCGCGTCCTTGAATTTCGTGTTTTCACGAATTGACGGTTATGTTTACAGCTCATTTCCCCCAAAAATATAACAAATTATGGAAATAATTAAACATAGAACTAAACATTGAGATATGTTCTATCCCAGGATATAACATTTATTTGCCCTTGATACATTAAAGAGGTTGAGATTATATTTTGAAATTTTGAAAGCGATTTATTCAAAACATACTTTCTTTTAATTGCGCGCTCATCCGTCACTTCGTGAAAATAGGGACGAAATGTACATACCTCTATTGCAGATGCCTTGTCCACTACAGTTATGATTTCCACATTGGAGCTGGTCACATGACACCCCATGCCAGTTGGCATGGCAACGGCACTCTCCCTGGATACAGTCGCCATGGTTATTACAGTCCCTGGGATCGCATCTCGGCTCATGGACACATACAATGGTGGATACTTGTCTGGGACATCGGTAGGTAATGTCATGGCTATGTTGTAAACATAACATACTGTGATTATGCACTTTACACATTTATTCATAATACCTGAATTATTGTAAGTCATGAATAAACTTATTAATATCTTTGTATGCACGATCTACCTCCAATAATACATTAAATGACAATCATACTTTATTCTGGTCAGTGGAATATCACTTATTTCTGTGTATTTGTTTTCTCCAAGTGATTTCTCCCTTGTAGCACTACTAGATTATATCATGGATAACATGTAGGTCCTCTGTCTTATTATTTGTCCAGTTTCGTTCAAACTTTCACCTGTCTGCTTTTTTGATTTTTTTTTCAGCTTTCTTTTAGTCAAGAGTAGTTTATTTTTAAGGTTGGATTTTCCTTTAACCTTCAACAAAAAATGAGGAACCACTTCTAATTTCATCTGTACTACGTTGACTACAAATCTGTAATTTGATATTAAAGCTTTCTTGTCAATACCAGTACGCTTGTTTCTCTACATATCATGATTTCTCTGTTTTTAATGGCTTTCCGAATTGGCATACAATATTTATTTCATACACATATATACATTTGCAATACCAAAACCAAAACCACATTTATAGCCTTGTATCAAATAAAATGATAATACTTAACATGATGCATGAGTAAACATGAACAGATAAAGGGGGACCGAGTGTACACGGATATATCAGAGAGGAAATTCGGTACAAAACGTGATTAAATCATATACTGATAAAAATTATGTGTGAGCCTATTAAAATATGCTCAAGGCCCTGTGGTTTATAAACTTATCAATGCTAATATTCTGTGACAAATTTGCTCCAGCCAAGTAAATGCGATCAATTCAATAGATTGTAGCAGTTATTTGTAACTTGTTTCTGATAAAAGGTTTGTCATAGAACAGGGCCCATGAATTATTGGAAGTAAAAAAACAGAGCAACCATTCACTCACCATGGATCGGATGGGTGATTGACAATAGTCCCGTTGACCACAAAGGTAGCTGATCCACCCCCGTCGAAATTAATGGCATTTTTTACTCCATGAGAAAGAAGCCATTTAGCAAAGGATAACAACGATAGCCTGAATAATCAAAGGGAAAGCGAAATTAGAATTTGGTTGATAACCTGCATGGATAAGGTATCAGAAGATATTTTGTGAGATTATTTGGCCCTTCTTTGAAAAAAAGGAACAAAGGTAGAAGGGTTTTCCTGCAGCAGACTGATAACAGACCGAACACACAATTAACTATTCATCAAATGCATTGTACCGTTTCCTTTTAACCAAATGTACCGGTATCACGAGCACGGTATCAAGAAAGCAAACAATACCCTATATGATACCATATGTTATTCCAAGTTTTAGTTATATACCGTTTAATAAAAAAAAACAAAAAGAATTTAGCTATATTACCGTGATAAATAATGATAGTAATAATGTTGATGATGATGATAATAATAATAATAATAATTATAATAATAATAATAACCTTTTAAAGTCCACTCCAAATTGTATTAAGTTAAACCGAAACGGAAATTCTTTTTGCGTAATTGATCGTGAGCCCGGCAGCCACTGAGCAGCGCCAGATCGTTGCTCTATCCCTTATTGTTGAACGCCAAACATGATGATAATAATAACTTATAATGATAGTAATAATAATAATAATAATAATGATGATGATAACAATAATGATAATAGTAATACAAATAATAATAATTAAAAAAAGATAACAATAATATATTCCGAATTCTAATCGTACATTTTCAATATTGTTCTAAGTCCATTTATTCTCTTATATTATTCCCCTATGTAAAAACGATATAATTATATCTGTGTTTCCATATGACCACGTCATTGTAAATTTGGTACAGTGTATATTATCTATTTGTGTATATTATTTTCTATTGTATATTGTTCATGTGCTTTATGTAAACTGAATTTCCAAATGGACCAATACATTTTAACTGAATCTGAATCTGAATCTGAATAAACAAGGCAGACGCCAAGAGTTATCTCGCTTGCATCTCGAGATGCGAGTGAGAATGCAATGCACATATTATGAACATGCCATTTCGAGCTTTCACAAGTTCAGGATGTGAATTTTGTTTCCAGCAGTTAATTACACTAAGCAATAATGGTAATGTTGCATAATATTTCTAAGCTACGCTGTCGATACAAAAGAGTAAAACTGTTGATAAAACAAGCGTACCAGCTCCAGAAAATCTGAGATTTTTATCTATAATAAGGGAGTTTACAGATACAATCTGCGCATGGGCAGATAAATGGTAAAACCCACAGAGATGAATACTGGATATGCGCTCATGAAAGTTATGTAACATTATTCATTTATGCACCAACGGTACATTCTATGATACGCAGGTGGAAGTATTCTTTTTAAGAGGTCAAACAAAAGGTATTCATGAAGCACATCTAGGACTTTGACAGTTATTATTCTAACTAAGATGCTCAAATTGGAACTTCTCCATATGTAAAAGATCTGTGGATATTTGGGGTCATTTGTACCATGTGCTATCTGTAAACTCCCTTATTATAAGAGATCAGATATTAAAGAAGTAACTTACCCCCTCTTCAGAGTCTGCCCATCTATAACTGCAATGACTAATCGTCCCTTATCATCACTACCCACAGCTACTCTCGCTGAAAGCATGTTAAAGAATAAATCCACAGTACCTGCAAAATGCAAAACACCATTCATTCTTAATATCATTCAATACAGGTTGAAAGCCCACTTTGGTTAGAAACAAATAAATGCATGGTTCACTTTGCACACAAGTGAATGGGGAAACAACTTAATTTGTTCCTATAGCCATTGCTCCGGATTTTTTTTTGTTTGAGTAAAAAGTACAGGGTTTAGGAAATGCTTAGGGTTTCTATTGGGTTTTAGGTTAGGTTTAGGATTAGGGTTAGGGTTAGGTTTTGGCTTAGGTTGAATTTGCGGGTCCAGGGTCAAACTTATATAAATTTGGTTTGTGTAGGAAATTGACCTGCATAGGCAGTAGTTCAATTATTGTTGCAGGAGTATGCGTCATAATTTTGATAAAGCAAGTATCAATTTTGGTTTGATAACATATTCACATTTGGACTCAGTAATTGTAAAAAGAGTTAGGCTTATGGTTAGGGTTTAAGGCAAATTTTCAAAAGTTTATTGCTATGGAAATGGCTGTCCATAACAGTTAAAAAGAGCTTCATGTTGCGATTTTTTAATTTTTTTTTGCAGTAGGTCAGGTGATGTGCAATTGGCCAATCAAAATGCCTATAGATTGTCTCCAGTGTTTGTGGAAACTCTTTTTCGGATTTTGTTTTGTATAAGTGTGATTTTCTCGCAGTGACATTAAAATATTTCCTTGACATGTACCAGAGCTCAATTCATTCAATTTCAATTTACCAAAGGACTTTCGGAGCTTTCGAGAGCTAAATAACTCACAATTTCTGTATATATTATCTCTCTTTATATCACATAAAGAATTACACCAACGAATCGAAATATACAGGGGTTCAGGGCAATTTGCCCCCTAAGGCTTGAGAAATGGTTAAGTTCAAGTTAAAATGTTGTCAAGTAATCTGGAAATCTGAATATACTTTAACATCAAATGTATAATTGCTTTTTACTTCATGTTTGGAATAATCCAAGCTAGTAGGGCTTTTCACTTGAGACAATCATCAGATATACTAAAATCTTCAGTTATTAGTGAAGTATCACATAAAATAACTTGGCCTTTCCACATACATTAATAACAATGATAATAATAGTAAAAATAATATTATTAATAATAATAATAATAATAGTAATACTAATATTACTAACAATAATAACAATAACAATAATAGGCATTTCTATTGCGCCATCTATCTTTAACTTCTATTCCGAAGCACAAGGAGAATAGATAAGAAATAAGAGTCTTAATAAGTGCCATATTCTCGTGTCAAGCATTTTTATTTGGACTTGAAACTCTCTAATGATTTATAGTTTTCAACTCCAAATTAAAGGTTAATTTTTCCACAGAAAGTGTGCTGGGGGATAAGAAAGACCTTTCGGGGCAGGCGACTTCTTGTACTTGGAATCTGAGGAAATGTTGATGTGATCATCTTAGAATACGAGAAGGTATAATTCGATCTTGGTGTGAATCCTTTTACAACTTTCCATATCTGGGGAAATATCTCAAATTGTATGCGCTTGAATAGGCAACTAGTGCAGCTTCTGAAGGGAGAGATATGTTCAAAATTAGATCTCCATGAAAGAGCCTTGGCAGCTGTATTCTGATCAAGGTGAAGTTTATCGAGATTATGTGGTGAGATGGGCATTGCCAATGTCAAGTATAGGATGGGATATTACAAGTGCATGCCTTGCAGCCTTACTTTAGTCCCATATCCTTCTGCAAAGCATCCACTCTATATAGGTTATGTACTTTTTTTTCTTTTGAACACATTTTGAAACAGCCCGAGAGAAAAAAAAATAATTTGAGATAGATAAATTTAGTTGTGACACACGCATGTGTACATACTCAAAGTCAGTTCATGTAGCTCGAAATAGTTGCCTCCCAAATTCATTTTCAATAAACGCGACAGCTTTATGCTGATAACATACTTGCTTCCTCTGTGTCTCCACATTCTGCTTTCTTGCTCTCTTCTACATATATTTCACCGTCTCTAAGCAACCATCCGACTCCTCCTACCAGCTGAATAAATGGATTCTCTGTTTGCAATACATTTTCTTCTGATAAATACCTAGATGGGTAAGGTATATTCAGAGAAAAAATATAAATAACAATTTATTTCTAAAGATAACTATATCAATCTTTTGTTTGTTCACTGTTTAAATCTGCAATTGAAGTCGAATTCAATCGAATACATCAATTTAAATCACAAATCATTTCCCAAAATATTCAAGATTTAAATCAGTGACATAGACCAGCTTTGACTCTTTCCCAGCAATGGAGGTACATATTGCCTAAAATGTAGTACACGCATTTGATGTCGCTTTTCTTTAAGCACAATCAGGGGCGGTAATCTGAAAGCTCACTTTCGACTTTCTTTTTAAGAGTCCTTTAAAGTCCTCAAGTTAATTGAGCACTAATATACCTCAAAATTGGTATTCTGATAATTCCATGTTCATCAGTCTGAAAGAAGTTACTTATCAATTGTGTGACCAAGATAGCTCACAAATAAATGCCTATTAAATCTCACCCAAAGACAAGCGTCCCATCAGCTCGGATACCCAAATGGGCATTCTGCAATCCTCCATTTGTTTGGACAAGTCTTCCATTGCTCACGACATTTCCATAGCATGCTCCACTCCTCGGGTTGAAGAATCCAGCATTGACAGCCACCAGACAGTTATCCTGCTTTGCAGTAGAATCGACAGTGGCCCTGTGATGATTGGTGCAACCTCCTGAATCAAAGGGCTCCAGGACTGAAACTGTCCTGGCAGGACTGTTCACCCGCACGATGTGTCCCGGAGCTCGTTCCCCGGATTCGAGGTCATCGTAAAAATAGTTGAGATCGGTTATGGGGTAGGGGACTTTTCCATTCTGGTCCCAGTGGTGTGCTTTCTGCGTGTGTTGATCCACGTTGCCATATTTGATCTCGTGACAAACCTCTTGTTGGGAGCCATTTTTGCCAAGCTCGTGTGGTGTAACCACATCTTCCCAGGGGGACCTGTAAAAGACCCATGATTACAAACTTATATATAATGGGGTGACCAAAGTCCGCCGATATTAAAAGGAATGTGATATTCGATCTATGATATATATAATTCTCACAAATCTATTTAGTTCAATTATAACCAAATGAATAGCAAAATGTCGACCACAAATTGATTCAACTAGAAAATTTATCGTCAAAAAAATGTAAGAAATAGCGCGATCTCAGTTGGTATTACTTAAAATGTAGATGACATCTTCTCCCGATATGAAGATCCCTAGACCCTTGACGGTAATTCCAACTGTTTTTCAGAACGGACGCAAGAGACGGCAAAATGTTCCGATCTTTTATCAATATTTTCACATTTTTGAAGGTCTGTATGCATGAGTAATAGTTCAAATTTAAGATATTTTGCTGTCGGTTCTAGGTTTTAGGCGCCTGTTAGTGTCGAGCCCTGATTAGTCGCAAAGAGTCGGAGGACAAAACTGATAAAACTTGAAGAAAAACACAACATCATCATATTGCTTTCCATCTTTATCTCGTGTTTTCTTCTTCCCGCATTCAAATGCGTGGACTGTGCCCCTTTCTCGTAGCTACGCCATTTATTATTACCAAAATGCCAATGGGACAAAGAAGCATAGATACACCATCGGAGAGATAATAGCTGTGAAGTGACAACATGGATTCCTTCCGCCAGACTCCATCTTGCTCTTTGAGGGATTCCGATGATAATATGATTCATGGACAACCATGTCGGATGGGATGCAAACAGGGCTCGTACAACCTGTGAAGAAAATGAAATATAATTTGCGTGTATAAATAAATATTCAATTGGAATGTTGTGCACTTCCAAGAGACAACGACTTGTGGATCCAGGCCCGATGTCATATTCAAACATCCTTTCATAATTTATATCCGATATTGAATTGAAGTGCTTATAACGAATTATATTGAATTATCATAAGTACTGTCGTAGTCTGTCTGGGGGGGGGGGGCGTAAACAAACAGGCAACACACACCAAGTAGTAGGTCGAGTCAATTTTGTATTGGAAATCTGACATAAGGGGGACAAAACCCCCTACTCTTAATTGGCCGAGAAATTATACAGCATACACATAATTAAGCACAGGTTACATCAACCTTCTCTTCAGGGAACAGACATTACCTATCTCAGGTCTCTTACTGCAGACCTCCTCACCAGTGGCTAGCTAGTTACATTATCTGGGGGCGTTCACATAACTTGTCATCAGTGACAAATGACAATGTGTGTAATAAGCTACTGAAATCCTTGCTTCTGATTGGTTATCAGCAGATTTGTCACTGATTTTTTTTATTTGTCATTGGAAAAAGGCTTTGTGAAACGCCCCTACCCCCCCCCCCCCCCAGGTCTCACTGCAGACCACCTCATCAATTACCATTGTCTATCGGTCACTCCCGTTACGGCAGACTTAAAGATACTACACTGTCGCTCATATAGTTGGAATATTTTTTTTTTACCCCAATTTATGGAATTATTTAAAAAATGATTTATTCAAAATAGATCTCATAGTATACATATTCAGATTTTATTGAATAATGATATACCAGTGTTGTTTTGCTAAAGCATGTGTATGCTAATATGCTTATCAGCTAGGGGATCTACGCCCTTAAGCCATAAATGACAGTAATGAGGATTAATGCCCCACAAAAGGGCATTAATATATAGTATAGCGATACGGTTTTGATCCTGGGGCCTCACAGTTACGAGGCCATTGCTTTGTCACTGAACCATGACTGTACGCAGCGGGGGCTAGGGTAGGGGGCAGTTCCCACGAATACCAAATGAAATGCAATACATGTTCAATAATTCATTGCATTTTACCCCGGTCCCCAATATGAAAAAAAATCCTCTGTGTGCCCATGCCTTGAGCAATCATGGGCAATTGTTTGCCCAATATTTTTTAGAGTGTAGGGTATGTCGGAGTAGAAGGATAGTTAGTTCTAATCAGAGGAAATGTGGTCAGATGTTTATGTTGGCGAAAGCGAAGAGAAGAGGAAGAAAGTATGTGAGATCGACAGATCGAGAGATAGATAGAGAGAGAGGGAGAGAGAGACTAAAAACACAGAGTCAATGAGAAACCCTGACCAAACCCAACATCAAATTCAACTCCAAACCTACGTCCCTGATGAAGAAAAGCCTGGAGCAACCGCCGCCGGAGCATTTGTCGGGTCGCGATCGTTGTACATTATGGCAGATTACTTGGTACATAATATAGAAATCTAATTATCATAACCATATTTGTAATAAAATTATATTTCAAACTTATACAGTATATGAATAGAAATTCGAAAGAATTAAATGTTATGAGTGGAAATTGTAAAGCCAGATGTATATTTTTTTGTGTTTTCTTCCATGACAGAAATAGAGACAAAAACAGAAACCAAATCCAGGAATTATAAAATCAAATAGATGCTACAATAAATTAAACAAATTATCCTTTGTAGGCACATGCCATAAATGGTTCATGGTCATTCACCATGCCATTCATAAGATATCCACAACCAAAAATTCATTCGCGGTAGATTACCTAACAAAAAAACAAAATATATAGATTCTGACGAGATCAATAGGTGCTCTACCACGCTACGCGGCAGATCACTTAAGAACAATAATGATTTGGCCTTATTTACCAAGGGTATTTTTTTTTGTTAAGGTTTTATTTTTCAAAGCAAATCCCAAACTTTAGAGAGAATTGAATAAACCGGGGGGGGGGGGGCTCCAATCTGCCCCTAGATTCGCTTTTCTGTTAACTCATTTTGAAAGAGCTTAAACTTGGTGGGACAAACAACCGGGTTATGAGGTTCTGAGATTTGCAATCAACAACTTGCCTACATTTTTACTTGTATTTACCGTTTGATTATTGATAATGGTGTCATTCCACAACTTTGGAAGTCGTCAGTTATTATTCCAATTCCTAACATTGAGAAACCTAGCGAGTTAAATCATTATCGACCAGTTGCTCTTACGTCTAATGTCATGAAGTGCCAAGAAAGAATCTTGCTACTTTTTTTTAGATGTCAAGTGAATGTTTTTGATCAATATTAAGATAACAGAAGTGTGAGGTACTTGCATATTTTCATAGCCTGTACAAACATCTTGAAGCCCCAAAGTCCTATGTCAGATCGGTGTTTATTGATTTTCAAGTGCTTTCAATACGATTGTACCACATTTACCGATTGATAGACCTTTGAATCTGAATGTTCCACCCAACCCAAACTTGCCATGATTATCCATTACTTTCTTGCAGATAGACCACAATGGGTTAAGTGCAATACTATTACATTAGGGGGGTGTTTCACAAAGATTCTAAGTCGAACTTAACTCTTAGTTGGACTTAAATATTAAGGAGAGCCATTTGTAGCCTTAAAATGAAATATACTAAAAAGCAAAAATTGAAGTATTTTAGACTTTTCATAAATTCCACATCTAGAACATGAAATCTCCCATGATAATAGAAAATATGTATGTTTGAATCAACATTTTATGCCTTTTGAAATAAGTTTTACAAAATATTTTCAAGGATGCTAATGGCTTTCCATAATTGTTAAGTCCAACTTAGAGATGAGATCAACTTAGGATCTTTGTGAAACACCCCTTGGTGTTAAAGTCACTGAGTAAAGGTGCACCACAAGGGTGCGTAATATCTCCCATTTTGTTTTCGATACACAAGCGACTGTAAAGCTTCAGAATCCAACTGTGCAATGATTAAATCGCCGATGATACTGTCATTAATGTATTTCTACTGAATGATGCTAGAGTTTATTTTTAGCAAGTCAAAAAGTTTGTTGACTGGTTCGATAGTCGTCATTTGGTCCTGAATGTAAACAAATCTAAGGAAATTATTTTTGACTTTCGGCGTTCACTTCAAACCCAATTACATGAATCTTTGGTTATCCATGTCCATTGTATTGAACAGGTTTCAGAATATAAATAATTAGGAACAGTAATTTTTGTTGACGAGAAGCTAGATTGGAATAGAAACTCACAGATTGTAGCTAGTAAAGCAAGCCAAATGTTGTATTTTCTGAGAAAACTAAGTGAGTGCAGAGTTGATAACAGCATTCTAGTTCCTTTCTACCAGTTGCTCATTCAAAGCATTCTTACATTAATTTTAACTTTCTGTGCATGTTTGGGAATCTCTCAAAGCGAAACACCAACAGGCTAGAAAACCCGAGGAAAATTGCCCAACGAGTAATTAAAAAAGACCCCCCCCCCCCCTATTAGTACGTTATAAGAGAAACGTATTCTTCTAAAAGTTCACAATATAATGCGTGACCCCACATCCCCACTTCACTCCTGTTTCATTTACAATCATTCTGGCATTCGTCTGTGTGTTTCCAAAACTTCTCGCTGTGGCTATATTATACACAGATCATTTTTCAACAATAACATTAAACGGTAATAGTATGCGAAGTGAAATGTGTGAATGGATTTGGATGGATTCATACCGATTCTTGCTATATCTAAGAACCCATGTGTTGAAACACATGAACGTTTTATTAACGCCAAGTTAAATGCAACAGCCCTCATTTGCACTCCCTCCTAAGTTTTCGCGATGTTCCGCCTGTGGATGCTCTTTCTCGTGATAGGGTGGCCCTAGTGGATTTTGAATCGGATGGGTGAGACGGTGAGTGGTTTGGCGGTGGAAGGGTGGCGCCTTTCTTTTGTATTCGCTGGATCTGAATGAAGTGTCTGGCCGACGCGAAATCTAATTTAGAGAGAATAGAAGGGACGTGTTAATTTGCTTCCCAATAGGGACTTTTAGATTTACACGACGAGAGCGTGGACTGCCGCGTGTGACATTGAGTTAAGGCACTGGGCCGTACCCAGCAGTGACTTAAAATGACGTCACATTACCTTAAAAGGATGTCACACGTGGCGGTCCACGTTCTCGTCGTGTAAATCTAAAAGTCCCTATTGCCGGGCTTCTTGCCTGATTGGTTTTGGATTTTACTGGGGCGTGCTCGCGCTGGAGTGGGTCTACAGGTGGACGGAGCCTTGCGGAATTTGTATATGTTTGCAAGGTAAAAAAAAGTAAAGCAGATGTTTGGAGTCGTAACGTGTTATGCAAGCGGTTTTATTCTCTCTTTCCCTCACCTACATTCTTGTCCTTTCTTGCTCATCAGTTTCCTTCATTCCTTTCCTCATCTTACTCAGAGTCTGTTATCTCCTCTTCCAAAGCGTAGGTCTTTACTTTTTTTTTCGCGTGTTTTTTGTATTTTTGAAGTTAAAAAAGGATGAAATTACACAAGTTTGTGTTCACTTGTTCTACTTTAAATATTCAACGATGGATGAGAAATCATTGAAAGGGACAGCGAACAGTTGCTGTGATACCATTTTCAGATGTAGGAATTCAAAATTTCATGCGCTCTTTTATCTCACCACCTGGTCAACAGTTGCAGATTTATTAGCGTATAACTTTTCGGCGGCTTGGAGCACGTGGGCAAAGGAGAGCAGCTTGATTCCTTCTCTGTCACGTCCCTGGTGTAACTACAGTAATCTAAGGTACTGCCACGTTATCGAAAATGTCCGCTAAAAATTAGTCGAGAACATAAAATATGAATACATGTAATTATCTAATTTACCTTAATTGTGCTTGACCAATTCCTTAGCGTGTGATCGGCTTCATACAAGTGACCAACCGTTTAGTGGCTTGAAGCTGTGAATCCATTTCCGTTACAATTACCCTGGTATAAAATATAACCTATACACACCAGTATGAATTGGGTACTTTCGAAATAATATCGAATTCAATGTTAGGGAAATTGCACAATCAGAGGCACGGCTTCAGTGAGCATGAATAACAGCGAGCACTGGTGCCTAAACTTTAGATTGAAGAGACGGGAGGGCCGGAGTAAGGGTAGCGTATCTGGTAGATTAAAAGCGACCGACCGGGGAGGGTTTGTGAGGGGATCGTTTAAAGTCACTGAGTAGTCGGCTCTCATGGGGAATTCGACACCGTTCTGGTGTTTACCCAATAACAGGTGTTGTCAATCACCAGGGTTAGCCTTGCGTTTTATGACCATTGGACCTTATGTAATGCTAGTTTGCCGAAGACTCTCGAGCTCTCCCAGAGATTGGGGGTAATTCTTGACTGGACTATGGGTTTGCTGTGTGCAAAATTGTACCCCCATTAATGGTATTTCCACCAAGTCTGGTGTCAGCGAATTATGGCCTTCTGCACATGGAAACTGGCGATCCACTCCCTTTAATCTTGTATTTACCTCCCCCCCCCTTTCTTTTCATAATTTTTCTTTCGTTTATCCTTAAATCTAAGTGAGTGAGTAGCCCTACGTGAAAATTTGGAATGAAGAAAAGAAGAATATATAAAAAGAAGAAGTTGGAAGAACAAGTTAAGAGAAAACAGGAAAACGAGGAGGAAGACGGGAAAGTACATTAGAACAGAAAACAATAAAAAGGGACATTATGCATGTTATGTTTAGTGATTGTTTGCAGTCATTATTCAGTCATATAAGAAACATTATGGAAAGCGCCATGCTGACCGCAAATACACATACACAAACACACAAACACAAACACGCACACACACATTTTTTTTTTCAATAATTTTTTTTGTATTGATTCCAAACAATACAAATTAATTTTAGAAATAAAATGGTCGTTTTTCCTTGACATGAATTCAAAACATTTTCATTACATAAATTGTACAATTGATGAAAACAAAAATGAAATCAGTTGTAACATAAATCAAATAACCCCATCCAACCAAACACGCCACTACCCCCCCCCCCCCCCCTCACCACCATGCGACACACACACCACCCCGACCACACTTCCACCACACACTGTTCCTAGCCTCCTCAGAATACCCCGAATTGGAGCGACAGACAAACAGAAACAATCTATTTAAAACATTTTAAAACAAAATCATTTAAACGAGGTTACAATAGCCATAATAGCCCAGTGTTAAAAGTTCATGAAAATTTTACTTGTTCCCACTTCTGTAAATGTAAGGCTAATGTACCTGCCCTCCCAGCAATATTCTTTTCTTCTTCCCTAAATCCAACAGTTTTTTTAAAAACTTCTTCAATGACTTTCCCCTGCATCTATATATCCAATATTTCATTGCAAAAATAATTGTATTAAAAAATGTTATTCGTGGGGAGTTACCGGACAACCCTAAATGAATAACTATCCAGTCGATATACCTTAATTCCCTTAGCTCAAACTTAGCTATTACATGTTGCCATTATCTTTGAACATGTACACACTCCCAAAACAAGTGTAAATATGTTTCTATCTTGTGCTTACAAAATGAGCACAAGTTATCTACAACAAAGCCAAATCTGAATAAATGTTCTCTAGTATATATTGCTCCATGAGGCAGTTTATACTGAATTTCTCTTAGTCTGTTAACAGTAGTAACTTTCCTAGGCCTACTAAACATCTCCCCTACATACCTCATTTGAAAAATCTGAACATTTCCGTCCATCATGAATCTTCAAGACAAATCAATTTTGTAACTTCTCTATAAAATATTCATAAACCTATACATCTCTGAGGAGCTTCACAGTACTGTTAAACTGCATTAAAATATCATACTCTTTTACATCCACTAAACTCCAGTTTTCCATTTTTCCGCTTCTCAAAAAAACTTCCCCAATATTCCATACCGATCAACAATTTTGTTTCTTTTTAACCCCCAAATTTTAAAAATGAGATATTGCCCGCATACCGTTTTCAGCAAAAATATCTTGAATTGAAATTATATTGCGTGTAAACAACTCCTTACCAAATATCATTTTCTTTTTCAATAAGAAATCTTTATTGTTAAAAATAATTGGATTATTTTCTCTTCAAAATTCCTACAACCTTCTAACTCTTCCCATGCTTTGATCACACACGCACACACATACCACAAACACACGCACAAACCCTCACAACATTAACTAAGAAACAAGGGGAAAACAGAAATAAATCAATTGGCCACCAGTAGGTGTGCGTGCGCGCGCGCGCGCGCGCGCGTGCGTGTGTGGGTGCGTGTGTGTGTGTGTGTGTGTGTGGGGGGGGGGGGGGGGAGGTTGTGGGGGAGGATTCGCATGTAATTAATGTGTCATAATATATTATATTATTATATCTGATATTATAAATGATTTTATAGCAGTCCTTATGAGTAGTGACCCCTAAAATAAATTATGAATAGCGCCCCTTTTTTCCTGTTTATGAATAGCGACCCCGATTTCGTATTATGAATAGCGGTCCTTAAGGTTTATGACCCTCAATGTGAATTATGAATTGACGACCCTCCTCTTACATTATGAATAGCGGTCCTTATGAATAACGGTCTTTACGCCTTTATGAATAGCGGCCCCCGTTCCATTTTATGAATAGCGGTCCTTCACGTTTTTGGAAGTTCCACGT
>JAVYIG010013702.1:0-45632 GCA_035222895.1 Strongylocentrotus droebachiensis
GGTAGGAGGCACTTTTTTGTTGGTCCAATTTTTCAGGAAATATTTTGCGCCGACTCAGTCAGCCGGTGAATAAGCGGGGGGGGGGGGGGTGAGCCCACTATTTTTGTTTTTTTCACCTAATTCGTGAGAATTTTTTTAATTTTTGTTGTTGTTGTTGACCCGTCAGCCCCCCCCCCCGTAGATCCGCGCCTGCAGAGGATCCAAACGGCGTCAAGGGGGGGGGGGGTAGCCAAATCTTAATACAAAATTTAGTGCCGACTCAGCCGGCCGGCGAATAAGCGGGGGGGGGGGGGCGCTTTTTTTATATTTTTTTATAAAGGTTCACTTTACGTTATTATCGGGGGGCCGGGCCGGAATAATCGCTACGTGGATCCGCCCCTGGTGTATACCGTACTCATTCATATACTTAATGATTGGCTATAGAGTTCGAGAACAAAAGTGATATTACAAAGCAAAGGCAAGAGCATAATAATATCATCAGTTTGTGTAATTAACTGTATTCTGACAAATGTAAATGAGGACAATATTTAGTTTAAATATTTGTCCATGTTAATTGGTCCTAAGTGGAACAGGTTGCATGTTATTTGAAGTACGTGAGACGATAGGTTGGCTAGGTTTTTTTGTCTTCCATTTGCAAATTAAAGCTCACCTGTTAACTTCGATGAATAATTTAAGAACCTCGAATCAAAGGGAAGAGAGAAATGGAGTATAAGGCTAAATAAATTGATTCCTAGTTTCTTGTTCGATTTTTACGAAAAGATTGAGAGGAGGGAGTCTTATATTATTTGATATTTGATTGCTTGATAAATCATTGATTAATGTTCATTTATTTTCAATGTACATCACAAATTTATGAAATGTTAACAGGATCTAATAAAATCACACAAATAAAAAAGGGGTCGTCGTAAGCTAAGCTTGAACTAACATCGTTGTCATAAGCAAAACATGTTCATATAATATATATAAATAATATATTAACAATGCATAATGGAATAGCAGATTGATTTCTTCTCTTGTCAATGCGTACCCACGATACTGTCAATCCACCAATACACCAATACAGATTAATAATAATTACTGTTTGCTTGTGACGTGTTTTTAGGATGCACGTCGCATATCTGCCGAGAAGAGAGCATCACAATCGTGTCGACGCGGCCCGACGTTCGAGAAAAAGCTGTGTTTTTCCCACACATAGCTGCATTAATCCTGGCTGTGTGTTAAAAGCTGTTTCATCGATTCTCAACATGTCAACACCACTGTACAAAGCTCAACTAATTTCACTCAAAATCTGTACTTTAGTGACAATAATGATGACACCTAAATAGCAATAAAACAGAATTTTTGTTAAACTTACAAATGTTAGAAAGAATAATTTAAAAGTTCAAATCGTGAGTCTAATGTCAACTCGCCGATCAAACACATCGTATTTATTGTGTTCATAATTATGTGTTTATCGTGTGTATTGACTATTCATGTGTGCAATCGCTGCCTCTGAGCACGTAGTGCAGCGCTAAAGGTCAATACGCATTAGCATTGACTCTCTATATATATGCTTTGCTGGAGTGGGTTTTCCCCACTTCCCTTCTTTGCCCTCGCAGTCCTTGTTGTTTATTATATTCCTATCTAATTAGTGTGTTCATTCTCGAAGCTTCTCTGACTGAAAGCTGATCTACACACGGTGTTTGGTGCCACGTTTCACTAACTCCAATTAGAATATCGACTTCTCATAGTTCATACGACTCTCTGAAAGGAAAGAAAGGCTGATATTTTCAACTGCAAAATTCGTCTACGATATTGTTCTATTTCTACAGCTGTTCATTGAGACCTGAATTCCTGCTGATATAAACAGATACGCAGTAATTTGCAGACGGTTTAATCAGTTAGAACTTTACATTTTGAAACGGTTTTTCATCAAATACTTCGACAAGAACAATAACATGGCACCAGGAAAAGCACCAGCGATTGGAATTGATCTGGGTACCACCTATTCTTGTGTTGGGGTCTTTCAGAATGGGAAGGTGGAGATCATAGCTAACGACCAAGGTAACCGGATCACACCTAGTTATGTTGCCTTCACAGATACAGAAAGATTGATCGGTGAAGCTGCAATGAATCAGGTGGCAATGTAAGTATATATTATAACATTTTTTATATTTTTGATCAATGAAATCCTGTCCAGTGATTGTTTAACAGAGCATCACGTGACCCCAACATAACATTGCTATGATGTAACCGTGACTTCATCCATGGTATAGTGCACTATACCATAGCACTATACCATGGATGACGTCATACATATGCGATCGATCAAGATCTATGTGCTATCGGGCGCGGTCGCGGTATGTCCGTCTGCGCTGCTCTCACCAGCCAGAGCACCTTCACTATACACTAGTTCAGTGACAGTAAATAGTACTATTGATATTTAATATATAAGGTTGGTTTGAAAAATATAAAACAAATATATCATGCATTATATACCTCACTTAAGAATTCCAGCCATCTGATTGGTCAAAATTGCATTCATAAACTTTAACTATTCCTGTAAAATTCCCGGTAAAATTCCAAACCCATGTAATAGTTCTAAAATCCCAGTAACCATGGTTACCGGGAAAATAGTTCAGTCTTGGTGAAATACACATAGGTTTACATTTTTAAAAATGGTCTGAGCGATCGAGGATACCGTACGTGTGCGAAGAATTGGTCGGTAATTTCAATACAATTGAATCTCGATCGATCTTACCGACAATTTCATCTTGCATTGTTGACATGAAGACGAAAATAAACTTCCAAAAATAACATCTGCGGATAGATCTTGATCTAAGTTTGTGCCAATATGCATTGCAAAAGTAAAAGAAGGCACGCGAAGCCGTTTTCAATCCATTTTAATGTATATATCAGAGAAAACTGCTAAGTATGGTAACAGTCCGCGATGGCCGAGCGGTCTAAGGCGGTGATTTTAGTTTCATCACCGCATAGTACGCAAGTGATCAAATCCCATCTTTGACAAAAGTTTTTATTTTTTTATTTTTTTATTTTTTAGTCTACTCTCAAAGATACACTCATACAAAACAACAGTGCAGATAAACTAGATAAAGACCAAGGTGGTGTCATAAGTTGACTCTTTTTTTCGGCATATAAAAGTATTAATGACTGCTTTAATATTCGAGAAATAGTTGTTTTTCTCAAAGCAGTCATTAATACTATACTATTTCAAGCTACTAGTGAAATTATGGATTCCTCGGCGACAGAAAATAGTGCTATTCCTGCCACCTCGATCTATATTTTCAACAAGAGCCTCTCAACGCATGGTATATTTCCCCACTCCTGACGACGGATAGTCAACCTGTTTGAAACGTCGAGCCCCTCCTACTGCCCATCCTCTCCAACCGGCGCTACATCTTTAGAATTAAAATATTACCAAAAGTCCTTTTCGGTACTACACACACCGTACCCTCAAGAAAGAAAGATTACCAACAGTCCTTTTTAGGACTCCCTTATCCTTCCCCTCTCTCACATCGTGCAACCGTAAGCCTGTATATCAACATCACCATGCGAGCCAATACTATATATAAGCAGCATCTAACATTTTCTATCTAAAACTATAATTTAAAAATATATAATTTCAATGACGGGTGGACGAATTAAAACATCTTTTTATAAACAAGAATCTCACTAGGTGTTACAGGTACTATGTCCCATTTGCAGGCCAAAAAATGAAAAGGTTAAATTCCAACGGCATTTGAAAGATGATACTAATTTAGAACCCCCCCCCCCAAAAAAAAAAAAAAAAAAAAAAAAAGGGGGGGGGGGGCTTGAACATGTCTTTAAGTGGGAAAATAACGACTATTAGTTGTCTAATCGACTTAACAGCCATAGAGCCAGTAAGTAATAGTCTGATTTTCAGACAATTTTACCGAATAGTTGTACGTTTTATGCTGCGCAAAGATTCAATCAGTTTAATTTTGGTCATTACAAGAAGTGGGTTATTGATGTAGAAAAATGCTCATGCCCCCTTTACAGCTCATTTTATGTATGTTACTACCAAAGAAGAAGAAAAGCCAGTCAGTCACTCAATAGTCTGACAGTGAAGTCTAGCAAGTAAACGTGTTTCCTTCCATAATTTGAATATAAGGACACTGCTAACGTTCAAATTTCACAGATAGGACATACATGACATATTCATAATTCCTGCAAAGTTGTAGAGAATTTGATATTGGCTGCAAAAGGGACATAGTATCTTTAATCTCCCAAAAAGGGTGACCATGCAGTAATTTGAAAGTATGAAGTGGAGAGTTTAACATGGAACAGGGAGCAAAGATTTATTAAATTTTCGTCATTTTGCATATCAATATTCGCTTGAAATTGAAATGATACTCTCTTATCACCAACATTTCATGACTGGTTCTAAATTCTGTGCATTTCTTATAATATATTACTGTAATAACTTATTATTAATTTTGATTGGATAATAAAACATGCGCTGCTACTTACACTGATTAGTACATGTATTAACAACGGCCTATATGCTCGTGTAATTAAGCTATGTATCAATTACAGCTGACAATAACCTATTCTTAATTATTATCGTTACAGGAATCCCAAGAACACAATCTTTGGTGCCAAACGTCTTATTGGGAGGAGATTCACAGATGACAACGTGCAATTAGATATGAAGCACTGGCCTTTCACCGTCATCAACCAAGGAGGCAAGCCAATGCTACAGGTAGAGTACATGGGAGAACAGAAGACATTGGCTCCAGAAGAAATTAGCTCGATGGTCTTGACCAAGATGAAGGAGACAGCCGAGGCTTATCTTGGCCAGCAGATCACTGATGCCGTCGTCACTGTTCCAGCTTACTTCAACGATGCACAGCGACAGGCGACGAAGGACGCAGGTATGATCGCAGGGCTCAACGTCCTCAGAATCATCAACGAGCCCACCGCTGCCGCCCTCGCTTACGGACTCGATAAGAAGCTAAAGGGGGAGCAACATGTCCTCATCTTTGATCTCGGTAGTGGTACGTTCGATGTCTCGATCCTGGTCATTGATGATGATATCTTCGAAGTGAAGTCCACAGCCGGTGATACACATCTCGGAGGAGAAGACTTCGATAACAGACTAGTCCATTATCTTGCCGAGAAGTTCAAGCGAAAGCATAAGAAAGACATGAGGTCCAACCGAAGATCGCTCAGTCGCCTCCGAAAAGCATCGGAGAGGGCAACGAGAACACTGTCAAGCAGTGCTTCAGCAAATATCGAAGTTGACTCACTCTACGAAGGTATCGACTTCTACACAAGTGTCAGCAGAGCACAATTTGAGGAGCTGTGTTCAGATCTCTTCAGAAAGTGTTTACAACCCGTAGAGAGGGCCATCATTGATGCTAAGATCGACAAGAACAAGATTGACACCGTGGTACTTGTCGGTGGATCAACACGAATCCCGAAGATCCAGAAGCTTCTCCAGGAATACTTCAACGGCAAGGATCTCAACAAGTCTATCAATCCTGATGAAGCTGTTGCCTATGGTGCTGCTGTCCAAGCTGCCATCCTATCAAATGACCCAAGCGAAGAAATCAAAGACGTTATTCTAGTCGATGTGACCCCTCTCTCTCTTGGCATTCAAAAAATAGGAGGTGTGATGGTTAAGCTCATTGAGAGGAACACAACAATCCCTGCAAAGGCAACCAAAAACTTCTTTACTTGTGCTGACAACCAGTCTGCCATTACCTTCAAAGTGTTCGAAGGAGAAAGAGCTATGACTAAAGAAAATAATCGACTTGGCCAGTTTAAGTTTTCCGGTATCCCTCCTGCACCTCGGGGCGTCCCTAAGATCAAAGTCACTTTCGACATCGACGCCAACGGCATTATGGACGTCACTGCCACGGACGAGAGCACGGGTCGTAGCAAAAAGATCACCATCACCAACGACAGAGGAAGGATATCTAAAGACGAAATCGAGCGTATGATCAACGATGCCGAGAGATTCAAGGCCGAGGATGATGCTCACCGGGAACGCATCGCAGCCAGCAACCAACTCGAGTACTATGCCTACAAAGTCAAGTCCGCAATCAGAGACGCATCAGCAGGGAGCAAGCTTAGCTCCAACGACAAGGAAGTCGTTACAAAAGCAGTTGATGACGTCATTACTTGGATGGATGACAACTCTTTGGCAAAGAAGGAAGAACTGTCGTTCAAGTTGAATGAGTTGCAGAAGACATGCTCTCCCATCATGGCTAAAATACACGCAGGTAGTAACTCAGGTTATTTTACCTGACTGCTAAGAAAGTATAAAAAGGGAATTTTAGTTTTGCGTGGACTGATACGTGTGACGTCCATTCAAGGCAGTGCATTAAAAGGACGTCGACCGTAGCAATCCACATTGTCTTCGTGCAAATCTAAAAGTCCCTAATGCTTGTAAGTAAGCAACTAGACGGCCGACGGCTTTAGGTCCTCTCCGAAGGACCTTGTAATGATGATTAATGCCTTACCAACGGGCACTAGCGCATCGTCTTGGTTTCGAACCCGGGTCACCGGATTACGAGACCACCGCTCTACCGACTGAGCTATCGCGCCTCCCTTAAAGGTACTACGTCCCATTTGCAGGCCAAAAAAATGAAAAGGTTAAATTCCAACGGCATTTGAAAGATAATACTAATTTAGAACTTCCCTAAAAAAAGGTGGGGCTTGAAAATGTCTTCAAGTGGGAAAATAACGACTATTAGTTGTCAAATCGACTTAGGAGCTATAGAGCCAATAAGTAATAGTCTTGATTTTCAGACCATTGTACAGAATGGTCATACGTTTTATGCTGCGCAAAGATTCACTCAGTTTAAATTTGGCCATCACAAGAAGTGGGTTATTGATGTAGGCAAATGCACATGTACCCTTTCCAGCTCATTTTATGTATGTTATTACCAAAGAAGAAAAAAGTCAGTCAGTCAGTCACTCAATAGTGTCTGACAGTGAAGTCTAGCAAGTAAACGGGTTTCCTTGCATAATTTGAATATTAGGACACTGCTAACGTTTAAATTTCACAGATAGGACATACATGACATATTAATAATTCCTGCCGCAAAGTTCTAGAGAATTTGAGGTTGGCTGCAAAATGGACATAGTACCTTTAACTTATCTTTAACAAATCAGATTCCAAAAATGTATTTTATATTATATCATAATTTAACATCAACTGTTTGAACTGACGAAATTTTTGTTATTATGCTTTAGAAAAATAACTGCTTATCTTATTCAAATAATGTTTCCGATGACTAGTCATTTTTTTTTTTTTTTTACCTTTCATGTATTTGTATAGCGACCCCATGGCAGAGTACATCTACCTTTCATCTAGTTTGCTCTAGAAATGTTGGAGTAATAACTAAAAATGATATTTCCCTCCAATATATTGCTTAATTTGCATAGTAACCTCATCCTTCCATATTTTTAATTATGGAATATTAGCATAGGGCAACTCCTCCAAGAATCAACTGGATAAATTATTGTTGCTACAAAACAAGGCAATGAGAATAATTTGTCATAAGAACAGATTAGTCCGTTCAGATCAATTGTTTTATTGCATTATTGCTTTAAAAATATTTGATTTACATTAATCTGCGTCTGGGTTTTATTGTGTATCAACTGAATCTGGACGAGTTGCCCCATGCATTAACTTTGTTGTTTTTAAAAAATGAGAGATTCCACGATTACCCAACGAGACAATCTTCTTATTACCATATTCCAATGTTAAGAACTCTTTGTAAACAGAAAACCTTAATTTACACTGGTCGGATCTTTTGGAATTTTCTTGATTAGTCTCACCAAGTCTGTTTGCATCTAAACGTAATCTGAAGTTAAAGCTAGTTTTAAAGAATCAATGTAACATTATGCTCATTTGCTTTCAATGCAAGCCATTCATGTTTACAATACATATTTTCCCTTGGAATTTGATTTATAGCAACTAATGTTGCGCAATGATTTTAGTGCATGGTAGCTGCAGAATGCACACTGAACAGTGTCCCTTTCTTGTGATTGTGTTGTTTTGCTTGTCTTGTCATGATTGTATTGTCTTGTTTTGTTTCGTCCCGTTTTCCCAATCTTTTCCTTGTATTTTCTACTTTATTATACATTGTACTATGCTATTTTATGTTAGGGAACCTAAATTACAAGCTATGCTTTCCTAAGTTTCCACCGTAATACAGCAAGCAATTATCTTCTTAGTCTCAATTGTATACTGTTACTGCATTGCATAAACCATATTATGTATATTTCTCGTTTGTTAGTATTTTAATCGGAATGATTTTGTAAATTGTATTTGCTGTTATTGTGGAAATAAATGAAATTAAATGAAAAATGTCGGTCAAGCCACGAGCAAAAATCTTGGATGTCACGAGCAGCATTTGTTAAGGAAATATAAGTTCAAAGCAATATTTTAGAACTTAAATTTAAGAACATTGAATATTTATATAAATAAACATATTCATTCATTTTAAAGTTTACCATATTAGTAGTTTTATTTGTTATCAAATTATTGTTTATAGAAAATGTTTTTGTGTATACATTATGATATAGTGAATAAAGTTTATTACTGATTTGATAAACAAAGGAAAAAACTTGTACATCGTACAGTATTAACTTTATCGTAGATGGTATTTTGAAAGGGGTAAAGAAATAGTCGGAGCTCCTACATAATTATGGATGTCAAAAGGAGTGGACCAGAGAGATGAAGAGGAAGACTTGGTTCGGATGGGGGTGTGCCGCTCAATTTTTCCTACATTTTTAAGGATCATTTTGGCAGAAAAGGGTACCCATTTTAGGTTTTTTTTCGCGAAATACAGGCCCATTTTTGACAATATTTGTGGGTGTTCGCCATGCAAACCCCCAAAAAAATTGGAAAAATTGACCTCTTTTTAGTGATATTTTTGTAAAAAAGCGACCCATTCTAAGAGCGGCATATCCCTACATGTCATAACATATTTATGTAAGTACCCAACCCCCCCCCCCCCCCCAAATACAGATATATATATAGAGAGATAGAGAGAGTGTGGGAGGGGAGGCGGAGGAGGAGAGGGAGAAAAGAGAGGTATAGAGAAAGTGGAAAAGAGATCGTGACAAGAGAGATAATAAAGAAGAGGGAGACAGAGACAAGAGAGAGAGAGAGAGAGAGAGAGATAAAAAGGAGGTCATTGACATTTTCGATGAGGCATGTCACTTGTGTTCAACTGAGATTAATATACAGAAACAGCTTCTGTCACAATGGTATAGAGATTGATTTCTTCTCGTACCCACGATACTGTCAATCGACCATACAACGTACATACCGGTACTATAATTATCCAGACTGTTACCTATTATTGTTTGCTTATGACGTGTATTGAGGATTCACCAATGAGCGACGCTTATTCGCTAAGAAGAGAGCACAGTCTACAATGACGTCAACATACAGTTGTCTCATCACCGCGGACGATCGAGAACAATCTGGGATTTTCCCTCTTTCCTGTTTTGCCCTCGCGGCCTCGCAGTCCTTGTCGTTTACTATTCTCCTATTGTGTTCACACTCGAAGCTTCTCTGCCTCGAAGCTTCGCTCGACGCGGTGTTTGGTGCTATATAACCCGTGTCACTGTTTTTCAAACTCCAATTCGAATTTCGACTTCTCACAGTTCACACGACTCTCTGAGAGAAAAAAGGCTGATATTTTCAACTGCAAAATACTTCTAAGAGATTATTCTATTTCTACAGTTATTCGAACGTTTTGGGACCAGAATTTTTTTTGCTAATAATTTGTTAAAAGAGACACAGATATTTGCAGACAGTTTAAACGGTAAAACGGTTTAACTTTTAGAAGAACTTAATTTAAATTTTGAAACGGGTTTTCATCAAAAACTTCTACAAGAACGATAAAATGGCACAAGGAAAAGCACCAGCGATTGGAATTGATTTGGGTACTACCTATTCTTGTGTTGGGGTGTTTCAGAATGGGAAGGTGGAGATCATTGCTAACGATCAAGGAAACCGGACCACACCCAGTTATGTTGCCTTCACAGATACAGAAAGATTGATCGGTGATGCTGCAAAGAACCAGGTGGCAATGTAAGTATATTATAACATTTTCTATGTTGACATATTAAGTGTTTAACTGTTTACCTAAACCGTTATATTTTTTTTAATTTAATGACGGGTGTTGTTGCTTCACTTTTTTTTTAATGACGGATGGCCAAATTTAAACGATTTTTGTTCACAAGAAATTCACTAGGCGTTATGATGAGTAATGTACAGGATTACACTTCTTTAAAAAAAAAAAGTAACAATGCAGTTGGCAATTTGACAGTGTCCAGTGTAAAATTTGGTTTATTTTAACAGTAAATGGGAACGACAATGCGTTTTTTCATTTCGCATTTCAATTTGGAAATCACTTTTGTTCAAACTGTTTCACTCCAGACCTATACAGCCTGTGATCTTTATACTCAGTTAATTAAAAAATAAAACGAGAATCTTTGTATAAACAATTTTAAACATAATAATATTCTTTCCGGTTGCATGTTTTCAGGCGTCAAATTGTGATAATTATAATTATACACCAACATTTCATGACTAGTTCTAAATTCTGTGCATTGCTTTAAAAACAAAACATGTAATTACTTATTATTTAATTGGACAATGACACCTTACGCTGGTATATTAACTAATTAGTATTTACAACGGCCTAGGCGGCCTATACTTGTGTCATTAAGCTATGTATCAATAATAATATTACAGGTGACAATAACCGAACTTTATTCATTATCATTATAGGAATCCCAAGAACACAATCTTCGATGCCAAACGTCTTATTGGGAGGAGATTCACAGATGACAACGTGCAATCAGACATGGAGCACTGGCCTTTCACCGTCATCAACCAAGGAGGCAAGCCAATGCTACAGGCAGAGTACATAGGAGAAAAGAAGACAATGGCACCAGAAGAAATCAGCTCCATGGTTCTGACCAAGATGAGGGAGACAGCTGAAGCTTATCTTGGTCAGAAGATCACTGATGCCGTCGTCACTGTTCCGGCGTACTTCAACGATGCACAGCGTCAGGCGACGAAGGACGCAGGTGTGATCGCAGGACTGAACGTCCTAAGAATCATCAACGAGCCCACCGCTGCCGCCCTAGCTTACGGACTTGATAAGAAGCTAAAGGGGGAGCAACATGTCCTCATCTTTGATCTCGGTGGTGGTACGTTCGATGTATCAATCCTAGCCATTGATGATGGGATGTTCGAAGTGAAGTCGACAGCCGGTGACACTCATCTCGGAGGAGAAGACTTCGATAACAGACTAGTCCATCTTCTTGCCGAGGAGTTCAAGCGAAAGCATAAAAAAGACATGAGTTCCAACCCAAGATCGCTCCGTCGCCTCCGTACAGCAGCGGAACGGGCAAAGAGAACACTGTCGAGCAGTGCTTCAGCAAATATCGAAGTTGACTCACTCTACGAAGGCATCGACTTCTACACAAGTGTCAGTAGAGCACGATTTGAGGAGCTGTGTTCAGATCTCTTCAGAAAATGTTTGCAACCAGTAAAGAGGGCCATCATTGATGCTAAGATCGAAAAGAACAAGATTGACACCGTGGTACTTGTCGGTGGGTCAACACGAATCCCAAAGGTCCAGAAACTTCTCCAGGAATACCTCAACGGCAAGGATCTCAACAAGTCTATCAATCCTGATGAAGCTGTTGCCTATGGTGCTGCTGTCCAAGCTGCCATCCTCTCTGGCGACCAGAGCGAAGAAATCAAAGATGTTCTTCTAGTCGATGTGGCTCCGCTCTCTCTTGGAATTGAGACGGCAGGAGGTGTGATGACAAAGCTCATTGAGAGGAACACAAGAATCCCAACAAAGGCAACCCAGACATTCACAACCTACTCTGACAACCAGCCAGCCGTTACCATCCAAGTACTCGAAGGAGAAAGAGCTATGACCAAAGACAATAATCGACTTGGCCAGTTTGAGCTATCCGGTATCCCTCCTGCACCTCGAGGCGTCCCTAAGATCGAAGTCTCTTTCGACATCGACGCCAACGGCATCATGAACGTCACTGCCAAGGATGAGAGCACGGGTCGTAGCAACAAGATCACCATCACCAACGACAGCGGAAGGATCTCTAAAGACGACATCGATCGCATGATCAACGATGCCGAGAGATTCAAGGCCGAAGATGATGCTCAGCGGGAACGCATTGCGGCCAGGAACCAACTGGAGAGGTATGCCTTCAACGTCAAGTCCGCAATCAATGAAGCATCGGTAGAGAGCAAGCTCAGCTCCAGCGACAAGGAGGTCGTGACGAAAGCAGTTGATGACGTCATTACTTGGATGGATAACAACTCGTTGGCAAACAAGGAAGAATTCTCGTTCAAGTTTGAAGAGTTGCAGAAGACATGCTCTCCCATAATGGCTAACTTACACGCAGGTAGCAACTCGGGTCACCCTGGACCACAGGCCAACTCATCGTCTTCAGGCAGTGGTGGGCCTACTGTTGATGAGATGGATTAAATTCCAGCCAACGTCATCATAGGTGTTGTGGTCTAGTGGATAAGTCATCCGACCACAGACTACAATGTACGGGGTTCAAATCCCAGCCTGGCACTAACGTCATTTGGCAAGTCGATAATCTACTTTTGCCACTCTCCACCCATGTATTAATGGGCACCAAGTAGGATGCGAACGTTAATATAGTTTGCTCAGCATTTGGAGCGTATATTAAATGGCGTCTGGTTGGAATGTACTCCAGGAAGTATAGAGATTGTGCATCCTTTGTGTGCGGGCATGTCTGAATCCGATGACCGGGGTAATGATATATTTGCAAAGCGCTTAGAAATATTGTCAATGTATTGACTTATTATAAAAGCGAAATAATTTACAATAGACTTTCATTTGCCTGTCTGACCAAGTGTAAGTTTAGCCTAAATAATTATGTTTTACATTATCTTATAAGAACTATGTGGCTCATTAATGTCAGTTATAATTTTATATCAACTGTTTGTACTTGCGAATTTTGTTGTGTTAATGCTATTTTTAAAAAAAAGTTTAACTTTTTATTTTATTCAAATAATGTTCCAGATGACTAGTCATTTTAGTATGTTTTTCACCTTTTATGTATTTATATAGCGACGCCATGACGGAGTGCATGTAATCTATTTTGCTCTATTTCGGTCAAGCCACGAGCAAATATCTGGATCGTCAAGAACATTCAGGAAATAAATTTATTTTAAAGTTTACCATATTACTATTAGTAATTTTATTTGTTATCAACTTAATTATTTATTTTAAAAAAAATGTTTATGTGTATAAATTATGCTTAAGTGAATAAAGTATATTACTGATTTGATAAGAAAAGGAAAAAATACTTGTACATCGCATTCTCTGGACTTTATCATAGATGATATTTTTGGAAAGGGAATGAAATAGAATAAGTATCTATACATATTAATGTCAAATGCAGTGGAACAGTCAGGAGAAGAGGGAGAAGGGAGAGAAAGAGGGAGAGAGAGAGAGAGAGAGAGAGAATGGAGAGGGAGAGAAAGAAGGGGAAGGGAGACGGAGGAGGAGAGGTAGAGAAAGATTGAAAAGAGATCATGACAACAGAAATAATGAAGAAGAGTTGAGATAGAGAGGTAAAAAGAGAGAGATAGAGAGGTAAAAAGAGAGAGATAGAAAGGTGAGAAATAGAGAGACAAGAGAGACAGATAGAGAGGAGGTGAGGAATTTTTTTGATGTGGCACATGTCACTTGTGTTCAACTGAGATCAATATACTGAAACAGAAAGTGACAATGAGAGACACATGCAGAGAGGGATAGAGAGAAAGAGAGCGAATAGGGGAATGTGAGATAGTGTTAGGTGTTCTGGGTGAGAAAGAGAGAGAGAGAGAGAGAGAGAGAGAAGAGGGGGAGGGGTATAGACAAGTTATATTTATTCACATTTGAAATTCTAGTCAGCCATTATTTACTTAGGCCTGTTCTTATTTCTTTCTAATAATCAAACTACATAATTTTGCAGAAATTAATGAATAGATTTATTTAGAAAAATGAATAAGTCAGTAGAATAACTACCTAGATAATAAATGACATGTTTACTGTGGGTTTCTGTCACAGTGGTAGAGATTGATTTCTTTTCTTGTCAATGCCTACCCACGATACTGTCAATCCACCATACAACGTACAGACTGTTATCAATTACTGTTTGCTTGTGACTTGTGTTTAGTATCAACCAATGAACCAATGCACGTCGCATATTTGCCGAGAAAAGAGCACAGTCTACTACGACGTCACAATAGTCATGTCGACGCGGCCAGACGTTCGAGAACAAGCTGGGTTTTCCCCACTTCCCTTCTTTGACCTCGCAGTCCTTGTTGTTTATTATGTATCTAGTATTATTGTGTTCACTCTCGAAGCTTCTCTGACTGAAAGCTGCTTCATTGAGACCAGAATTCCTGCTGATATAAACAGATACGCAGATATTTGCAGACGGTTTAATCATCAAAAACTTCTACAAGAACAATAAAATGGCACAAGGAAAAGCACCAGCGATTGGAATTGATCTGGGTACCACCTATTCTTGTGTTGGAGTGTTTCAGAATGGGAAGGTGGAGATCATTGCTAACGATCAGGGTAACAGGATCACACCTAGTTGTATTGCCTTCACAGATACAGAAAGATTGATCGGTGAAGCTGCAATGAATCAGGTGGCAATGTAAGTTTATTATAACATTTTTTATATTTTTGATCAATGAAATCCTGTCCAGTGATTGTTTAACAGAGCATCACGTGACCCCAACATAACATTGCTATGATGTTACCGTGACGTCATCCATGGTATAGTGCACTACACCATAGCACTATACCATGGATGACGTCATACATATGCGATCGATCAAGATCTATGTGCTATCGGGCGTGGTCGCGGTATGTCCGTCTGCGCTGCTCTCACCAGCCAGAGCACCTGCACAATACAATAGTTCAGTGACAGGAAATAGTACTATTGATATTTAATATATAAGGTTGGTTTGAAAAATATAAAACAAATATATCATGCACTATTTCAAGCCACTAGTGAAATTATGGATTCCTCGGCGACAGAAAATAGTGCTATTCCTGCCACCTCGATCTATAATTTAAACAAGAGCCTCTCAATGCATGGTATATTTGTTTACTATTCCCCACTCCTGACGACGGATAATCAACCTGTTCGAAACGTCGAGCCCCTCATACTGCCCATCCTCTCCAATCGGCGCTATACATCTTTAGAATTATAAGCTCAAGAAAGATTACCAAAAGTCCTTTACTACACACACCGTACCCTCAAGAAAGAAAGATTACCGACAGTTATTTATTTATTTATTATTTTATTTATTTATTCGGTTTTAAAAACATCAAAACGTAAAGTTCAGGAACTCATAATGGTTGATTTACAATGAAATTGAATAGTGTAAACAAAATTGAACCAAAATTAAACCTTTTCAGGACTCCCCTATCCTTCCCCTCTCTCACATGGTGCAACTGTAAGCCTGTATATCAAGTTCAACATCACCATGCAAGCCAATACTTATAAGCAGCATCTAAAACTATAATTGAAAAATATATAACTTCAATGACGGGTGGACGAATTAAAACATCATTTTATAAACAAGAATCTCACTAGGTGTTAGAGGTACTATGTCCCATTTGCAGGCCAAACAAAAATGAAAGGGTTAAATTCCAACGGCATTTGAAAGATAATACTAGTTATAGAACTCTCCCCCCCCCCCAAAAAAAAAAGGGGGGGGGGGCTTGAAAATGTCTTTAAAGGTACTATGTCCCTTTTGCAGTCAACCTCAAATTCTGTAGAACTTTGCAGGAATTATGAATATATCATGTATGTCCTATTTGTGAAATTTAAACGTTAGCAGTGTCCTCATATTCAAATTATGCAAGGAAACCTGTTTACTTGCTAGACTTCACTGTCAGACACTATTGAGTGACTGACCGCCTTTTTTTCTTCTTTGGTAATAACATACATGAAAAGAGTTGTAAAGGGTACATGAGCATTTGTCTACATCAATATCCCACTTCTTGTGATGGCCAAGATTAAACTGATTGAATCGTTGCGCAGCATAAAACGTATGACCATTCGGTACAATAATGTCTGAAAATCAAGACTATTACTTTTGGGCTCTATAGCCCTAAAGTCAATTTGACAACTAATAGTCGTTATTTTCCCATTTGAAGACATTTTCAAGCCCCACCTTTTTTAGGGAAGTTCTAAATTAGTATTATCTTTCAAATGCAGTTGGAATTTAACTTTTTCATTTTTTTGGCCTGCAAATGGGACATAGTACCTTTAAGTGGGAAAATATCGACTATTAGTTGTCGAATCGACTTAAGAGCTATAGAGCCAGTAAGTAATAGTCTGATTTTCAGACCATTGTACCGAATGGTCGTACGTTTTATGCTGCGCAAAGATTCAATCAGTTTAATTTTGGCCATTTTACAAGAAGTGGGTTATTGATGTAGACAAATGCTCATGTACCCTTTACAGCTCATTTTATTTATGTTATTACCAAAGAAGAAGAAAAGCCAGTCAGTCACTCAATAGTGTCTGACAGTGAAGTCTAGCAAGTAAACGTGTTTCCTTCCATAATTTGAATATAAGGACACTGCTAACGTTCAAATTTCACAGATAGGACATATTCATAATTCCTGCAAAGTTCTACAGAATTTGATATTGGCTGCAAAAAGGGACATAGTATCTTTAATCTCCCAAAAAGGGTGACCATGCAGTAATTTAAAAGTGTGCAGTGGAGAGTTTGACAGGGAACAGGGAGCATTTTTTTTAAAATAATTTAGTCATTTTGCATTTCAATATTCCCTTCAAATTGTAATGATACTCTCTTATCACCAACATTTCATGACTGGTTCTAAATTCTGTGTATTTCTTATAATATATAACTGTAATTACTTATTATTTGATTGGATAATAAAACATGCGCTGCTACTTACACTGATTAGTACATGTACTTACAACGGCCTATGCTCGTGTAATTAAGCTATGTATCAATTACATGTGACAATAACCTATTCTTATTTAATATCGTTACAGGAATCCCAAGAACACAATCTTCGATGCCAAACGTCTTATTGGGAGGAGATTCACTGATGACAACGTGCAATCAGACATGAAGCACTGGCCTTTCACCGTCATCAATAAAGGAGGCAAGCCAATGATACAGGCAGAGTACATGGGAGAACAGAAGACATTGGCTCCAGAAGAAATTAGCTCTATGGTCTTGACCAAGATGAAGGAGACAGCCGAGGCTTATCTTGGCCAGAAGATCACCGATGCCGTCGTCACTGTTCCAGCTTACTTCAACGATGCACAGCGACAGGCGACGAAGGACGCAGGTGTGATCGCTGGCCTCAACGTCCGCAGAATCATCAACGAGCCCACCGCTGTCGCCCTCGCCTACGGACTCGATAAGAAGCTGAAGGGGGAGCAACATGTCCTCATCTTCGATCTCGGTGGTGGTACGTTCGATGTCTCGATCCTGGCCATTGATGATGATATCTTCAAAGTAATTTCGACAGCCGGTGACACTCATCTCGGAGGAGAAGACTTCGATGATATACTAGTCCATTATCTTGCTGAGGAGTTCAAGCGAAAGCATAAGAAAGACATGAGGTCCAACCCCAAATCGCTCCGTCGCCTCCGAACAGCAGCAGAGCGAGCAAAGAGAACACTGTCAAGCAGTCCTTCGGCAAACATCCACGTTGACTCACTCTACGAAGGTATCGACTTCTCCACCAGTGTCAGCAGAGTACGCTTCGAGGAGTTGTGTTCAAATCTTTTCAGAAAGTGTTTACAACCAGTAGAAAGGGCCATCATTGATGCTAAGATCGACAAGAACAAGATTGACACCGTGGTACTTGTCGGTGGATCAACACGAATCCCGAAAGTCCAGAAGCTTCTCCAGGAATACTTCAACGGCAAGGATCTCAACAAGTCTATCAATCCTGATGAAGCTGTTGCCTATGGTGCTGCTGTCCAAGCTGCCATCCTATCTAACGACCCAAGCGAAGCAATCAAAGACGTTATTCTAGTCGATGTGGCTCCTCTCTCTCTTGGCGTTGAAACAATAGGAGGTGTGATGTCAAAGCTCATTGAGAGGAACACAACAATCCCTACAAAGGCAACCAAAAACTACGTTACTATAGCTGACAACCAGTCTGCCATTACCTTCAAAGTGTTCGAAGGAGAAAGAGCTATGACTAAAGAAAACAATCGACTTGGCCAGTTTCAGTTTTCCGGTATCCCTCCTGCACCTCGGGGCGTCCCTAAGATCAAAGTCACTTTCGACATCGACGCCAACGGCATTATGGCCTTCACTGTCACGGACGAGAGCACGGGTCGTAGCAAAAAGATCACCATTTCATTTATTTATTTATTTAAGCACGGTCTCAGCCTATCGGTTGATTTTCAGAAAATCCGTGACTGAATAAAAAATATACAAATTATATCACAAATCAAAATCCAGTAACAACTAAAAATAAACAAAGAAAACATGAATTATTATAATGTACAAAATACAAATTAACAATAATGAATAAAAAGTAAATAATTATCAGAGAGGTGTATTGTAAACAGAGAGTCTGATTGACTCTCCTCCCAAGGGTCAGCCCCCCCCCCCCCGCTACCTAGGTGGTGACATGATCTGTTTTCTAAAAATATTTTTATTCTCTATGGATTTCAGTTCCTGTAAAATTGTGTTCCAGCATTTCGCTCCTCTATAACTTAAACTCCTTATTTTATAATTCGTTTGGCCTTTAGGTAATGCAAAATTATGAAAAGAGTGTCGGGTATTATAAACAGGGTTGCGCTTTTCAAAGAAATGTAAAATAGGTTTAGGTGCATTGTTATAAAATATTTGGTGCATCACTATTAATGTCCTTTTTTTAAATCTTTCTAAAATGTTATCTAACTTCAAAAGAATGAACAACTGATCTGTTGGGAATCTTGGGTCTTTCCTTAAGACAGTTTTTAGCGCTTTATTTTGTAAAATTTGAAGTTTTCTTAAGTTCGTAACCCCTGTATTTGCATATACTATATCACAGTAATCAAAATGACATTGTATCATGGATTTATAAAACAATTCCGCTTGGCGTTGTGTAATAATCGGACGAATTCTCCTTAATATATACAATTTAAACAAAACTTTTCTTCTTATTTCGTTGATATGTAGGTTCCAACTTAGATTCTCGTCTATAATTACGCCAAGATCCTTACACGATGAAACTCTCAGAATGGATATACTCTCTACTAGTAATAATAATAATAATTCCAGTTCTTGTATAGCGCATAATACGTTATGAAATAACATCTCTATGCGCTTCCAAAGAGCTTTGGACTTTATTACCCTGGCTTTAGCTCCGGCAGCCTTATCAGCGCACAGTGCATTGTAAATGTATATTAGGATCAAGTCTGTTTAACTTACTCCTGGTACCTACGACAAGAAACTCACATTTCTTAACATTTAGTTTGTTGCATTTTAGATATTCACATACGGAATCTAGGTCTTTGTTTAAAGTCGTTGTCAACTCTTGAACATTTTTACTACTGAAATATAAACACGTATCGTCAGCATACATTAATACCTTAGAATGCTTCACTGCAGTTGGTAGGTCGTTCACATATATTGAAAATAGCATGGGTCCTACGATAGTACCTTGCGGTATTCCGCATGTAAGTTCCTTAGTATTCGAGCTTATACCATTCATTGTAATAAATTGCTTTCTCCCTATTAGATAACCTTCAAACCATTTGGTGACTTTTTCAGACATACCGATGAAACGTAATTTTTGCAGAAGGATGTGATGATCAATGCAGTCAAATGCTTTTTTTAAATCGAGCATAACAATTCCTGTTGTGCACCCTTTGTCTATATTATCAAATAGATCTTCTGTAATATTTAATAGTGTAGTAGTCGTTGAGTGCTTTGGCCGAAAACCTGACTGATTATCACATAGTAAGTTATTGTCATTTAAAAATTCATATATCTGCTTGAAAACAATCTTTTCTATCACTTTGGCTAGTACTGGAATAACCGATATTGGTCTGTAATTGCTTTTTTCTTGTTTATCTCCCTTTTTATATATGGGAGTTACACGTGATATTTTCCATTGAAGCGGAACAATTCCTTGAGTCAAAGACATATTTATAATATGACACATTGGTTTGGCAATATATTGAGAAATCATCTTTATAAACAATGCTGGGATCTCATCTGGCCCTGTAGCCTTTTTGACAGAAATTTCTTTTAATTCCTTTAAAACAGTGCTTTCGGAAACATCGGCAAAATTGAATTCGCCAGCGGAAACATCAGAACAATAATTTTTAAACGTCATATCTTGAGAAGGACAAGTTTGTTGGGCTTGTATATTTTTACCTACTGAAAACAAAATAGTCATTGAATTCATTCACAATTTGTTTATGGTCATAGATAATTTCTTCATTGATAGCCGTCTTTAGCCGCAGAGGTTACATCAAGTGTCCCCCAGGGTACTGTCATCGGCCCTCTGTGCTTCTTAATCTACATTAACAACATGCCTGACTGTATCTCCAAAGGTACCAAGATACGTTTATTCGCTGACGATGCACTAATCTACCGGGAAATAAATTCAGAAATGGACCCCCAAACTCTTCAAAAGGATCTCGACGCCCTCTCCAAATGGGGCTCCGACTGGCAGATGGCATTTAACACGGACAAATGCTTTACCATGCATTTCACATCGAAGAAATCTCCAAACATTACCCCCTATAAACTATGTAACAACACTCTACAGGTGACTTCTAGCCACCCCTACTTGGGCATCACCTTCAGCAGCGATCTAAAATGGAACTCTCACATTAACAACATCACCAAGAGCTCTAAGAAGGTACTGGGAGTCATCCGACGCAACTTCAAGGCATGTACTGTTGACGTCAAATCACGACTTTATCTTTCACTTGTACAACCCAAACTAGAGTACGGCACGACTGCATGGTACCCTAGCACACAAAAAGAAAAACATCAGCTTGACATGGTCCAAAGAGCTGCTGCAAGAATGTGCCTCACCGACTACTCAAGAGAATCCAGCGTGACAGCCATGATAACCTCCCTCCAGTGGACTGACCTCGAGACCAGACGAAAGATCGCCCGACTCAATGATGTACAAAATCAACGCAAACCTCGTAGACGTTGACTGGAACCCCTACTTATCCAGACCATCTCGCCAACTTAGACGCACACACCCATCATCCTTCCAGAGACCTAGAACCAACTCAACAATCTACTCAAATAGCTTCTTCCCATGGACTGTTAAACATTGGAACGACCTGCCTCATGACATCCTAGACGCCCCAAACATAGACATTTTTAAGAAAAGGCTCTGCGATTTTTTTCACAAACACCAATCGGAAATAATTCCAACAGGTCAACCCCCAGGTCAACCCTCTGACGCGATGCGGGATCCCGCTTTGTCGGAGTATAATCCAGAACCAGAACCAGAACCAGATAAGTAACTGTGGAATATTATTGCAGACTTTCTTCTTAGTAGGTAAGAATTGCTGCATAGATGAAAAAAGAGTATTGTTATCAGAACTGTTTTCAATACAATTTCCAATATACTCGCGTTTTGCTTTCCTAATAACAGCAATGACTTTATTTCTTAAAGATTTGTAAATGCGCCAGTCAACGTCATCTTTTGACTTTTTGGCAGTCTGTTTAGCAGCATTTTTCTCTTCAATCAAATCTAGGATGTTTTGATTAATCCATTTTGATGTTTTATTCTTGATTCTCATTCGTTTTATGGGTGCTATATCATCTAATATAGAATTAAATTTACTCTCGAATGCTCCATACGCCTTTTGGGGGCAAACATATTCTTGGATACAATCAAAATTAATACGTTGAATGAAATTTTGCACAATGTCGGGCTTCAGTTTTTGTTATATTCCTCATCATTCTATATTTATGCATTACATTACAATTAGGAAGTTTCCCTTTTACACAATATACCATATAGTGGTCACTCAGAGTCACATACAATACTCCACTTGACTGAATTTGCTGAGAATTGTTCGTCACAATCAAATCAATTAATGAACTTGAGTTATTTGTTACGCGAGTTGCTTCCATTATAAGTTGCTCACATCTATTATTGTGAAATATTTCAAAGAGTTGCTTAGCTTGCCACTGGGAGTTTTTCTTCTTCATGTCACAGTTCATATCGCCAAGGATGATAAAATCTGTTCCAGTTCCTTCGATCATCTCAAGGTTGTCTTCGAAGTTAGTGAACAAGTCAGAACTTGAAGAGGGTGGTCTGTACCAGGTTACTACATGATACGATTTTTGCCTATCTTCATGTATTTCCATTACAATGATTTCCAGGTCTTTTGGCATAAATTCCGGTTTAACTATATAATTGAGCCCTTCACGTACATATGCGGCGACTCCTCCGCCTGAACGGTTTCGATCTCGACGTTCACAGGTGTATCCACTTATTGCAATTTCTTCGTCACATATGGATTCGTCTAAATGGGTTTCACTTAATGTAATCACATCAATAGGACATTTATTTATTAGTATTTTCAATTCATCTAGGTATTTCAGTAAAGAAGCAATATTCAAGTGAACAATTTTGCGACCTTTTTTAGATGCCAAGGCTGCCAATTGGAGCTCAACATCACATGTCTCCTGCGTTTCAGTTGCTCTGTTTCGTTGAATTCGCTCTCCTGTCTTGTCTGGGTCAACGGGATGCACATCTTCTGGAGGGAACGGTAATTGTCGAAAAATGCAGATCTCACAAATCCAATCACATGGTAATCGAAACACATTTTCACTCGATGGCGTACATTTGAGATGACACCACAGTTCACACGTCACACACAAGAGGGCATTTTGGGTTTTCTTGACTGGTTGACAGCATTTGAGGCACGGGTATCGTACTGGCATGAGTTAAAATCTTTTCTACTTTATTAACTGTTACAAATTAGAAATTCACACATCTACCATCTCATCACCCAGCTTTTCAAGGTCACCTTCACAGAAGATGCGAATCTTTTTCATTTCTTTCGTTAGGGCTGTGATTCTACCATCCTGAGAAAATGTCCTCAGGACATTGGCGTGTCTCTGGGCTCTGTACATGAGGCTCTGCTTCATTGAAGTCAAGGATTCCATGATGTGTATGTTCTTACCTTTCAACTTTGTTTTGGCTTGGAACACTGACTGCCTAACGTTGTATCTGGTGAACTTTACAACGATACCCCTTGGTTTCTTAGCATTCGCACCATGTACTCCCATAAGATGCTGGTCTTTGTCTCTGCGTTGAATCCTATGGCTTCTGTCGAGGTCTGTAGGATGTAGTTCAATCCCCAGGTTATCTTTGACTGTGTTGATAATCAGTGTGTCCGTATTTTCATTAGGCAATTCGTTGATCCCATAGAAACGTAGACTGTTTCTTCTGCTATATTGTTCCTGGCTTTCGATCTCGTAGTCGACGTGTTGAAACTTCTTCTTCATGTCTTTCAACTGCTTTGATAGCGCTTGAATTTCCTTTTTGTATGTTTCAATATCCATCGAGATCGAGGAGTAGACGCGTTGAGTTAAGTCTTCTAATACTGCTTCTTTCACGGCGGTTACTAAGGCCGCCATGACTGGTTTAGATAGCAACGCTTCTTTTATTCGTGTTTCAATAGCACATTCAAGGGTTCGGTCAAGTTCTATTGTTCCTGTCTCAGTCGACTGACCAGCTGGTTTACCCTGGGTCAGGGAGGGTTCTGACTGCCCCCTGCTCTGGCCACGGGTTCGAATCGACTTCTTGTGTCCTTCATTGGAATTCATGGTGGATATTTTAGCGACAAATTTGTTAAGAAATCAGGTTCAATAATCGATTTGATTACCTTTCAACTTGTCCCATAACGATAACCAATACTTTTTCAACGATGTGGTGTAAATAAAACAACCGACGAAATTCAAAAAACAGTGATTTTAGCCGTAATTTATGCAGCGGTTCGTATGTCGTATGTCCACGATTCATGTATCGCATGGTGCATCACCAACGACAGAGGAAGGATATCTAAAGACGAAATCGAGCGTATGATCAACGATGCCGAGAGATTCAAGGCCGAGGATGATGCTCACCGGGAACGCATCGCAGCCAGCAACCAACTCGAGTACTATGCCTACAAAGTCAAGTCCGCAATCAGAGACGCATCAGCAGGGAGCAAGCTTAGCTCCAACGACAAGGAAGTCGTTACAAAAGCAGTTGATGACGTCATTACTTGGATGGATGACAACTCTTTGGCAAAGAAGGAAGAACTGTCGTTCAAGTTGAATGAGTTGCAGAAGACATGCTCTCCCATCATGGCTAAAATACACGCAGGTAGTAACTCAGGTTATTTTACCTGACTGCTAAGAAAGTATAAATAGGGACTTTTAGTTTTGCGTGGACTGATACGTGTGACGTCCATTCAAGGCAGTGCATTAAAAGGACGTCGACCGTAGCAATCCACATTGTCTTCGTGCAAATCTAAAAGTCCCTAATGCTTGTAAGTAAGCAACTAGACGGCCGACGGCTTTAGGTCCTCTCCGAAGGACCTTGTAATGAGGATTAATGCCTTACCAAAGGGCACTAGCGCATCGTCTTGGTTTCGAACCCGGGTCACCGGATTACGAGACCACTGCTCTACCGACTGAGCTATCGCGCCTCCCTTAAAGGTACTATGTCCCATTTGCAGGCCAAACAAATGAAAAGGTTAAATTCCAACGGTATTTGAAAGATAATACTAATTTAGAACTTCCCTAAAAAAAGGTGGGGCTTGAAAATGTCTTCAAGTGGGAAAATAACGACTATTAGTTGTCAAATCGACTTAGGAGCTATAGAGCCAATAAGTAATAGTCTTGATTTTCAGACCATTGTACAGAATGGTCATACGTTTTATGCTGCGCAAAGATTCACTCAGTTTAAATTTGGCCATCACAAGAAGTGGGTTATTGATGTAGGCAAATGCACATGTACCCTTTCCAGCTCATTTTATGTATGTTATTACCAAAGAAGAAAAAAGTCAGTCAGTCAGTCACTCAATAGTGTCTGACAGTGAAGTCTAGCAAGTAAACGGGTTTCCTTGCATAATTTGAATATTAGGACACTGCTAACGTTTAAATTTCACAGATAGGACATACATGACATATTAATAATTCCTGCCGCAAAGTTCTAGAGAATTTGAGGTTGGCTGCAAAATGGACATAGTACCTTTAACTTATCTTTAACAAATCAGATTCCAAAAATGTATTTTATATTATATCATAATTTAACATCAACTGTTTGAACTGACGAAATGTTTGTTATTGTGCTTTAGAAAAATAACTGTTTATCTTATTCAATTAATGTTCTAGATGACTAGACATTTTTCTCCTTTAATGTATTTGTATAGCGACCCCATGGCAGAGTACATCTACCTTTCATCTAGGTTGCTCTAGAAATGTTGGAGTAATTAACTAAAAATGATATTTCCCTCCAATATATTGCTTAATTTGCATATTTACTACCCTTATCCTTCAATATTTTAATTATGGGATATTAGCATGGGGCAACTCCTCCATAAATCAACTGGATAAATTATTGTTGCTACAAAACAAGGCAATGAGAACAATTTGTCATAAGAACAGATTAGTCCGTTCAGATCAATTGTTGTATTGCATTATTGCTTTAAAAATATTTGATTTACATTAATCTGCGTCTGGATTGTATTGTGTATCAACTGAATCTGGACGAGTTGCATCATGCATTAACTTTGTTGTTTTAAAAAAATGAGATATTTCACATTATTACCCAACGAGACAATCGTCTTATTACCATATTCCAATGTTAAGAACTCTTTGTAAACAGAAAACCTTAATTGACACTGGCCCGATCTTTTGGAATTCTCTTGATTAGTCTCACCAAGTCTGTTTGCATCTAAACGTAATCTGAAGTTAAAGCTAGCTTTAAAGAATCAATGTAAAAATCGTGCTCATTTGCTTCAAATGCAAGTCATTATTCATGTTTACAATACACACTTTCCCTTGGAATTTGATTTATAGCAATCAATGTTGAGCAGTGATTTTAGTGCATGATAGCTGCAGAATGCAAGTGTCCCTTTCTTATGCTGTTGTTGTTTTTCTTTTCTTGTCTTGATTGTATTGTCTTGTTTCGTTTCGTCCCGTTTTCCCCATCTTTTCCTTGTATTTTCTACTTCATGATACATTGTACTATGATATGTTATGTTAGGGAACCTAAAATAATTACAAGCTATGTTTTCTTAAGTTTCCTCCGCAATATAGCAAGCAAACATTTCCTTAGTCTCAATTGTATACTTTTACTGCATTGCTTAAACCATATTATGTATATTTCTCGTTTGTTAATATTTTAATCGGAATGACTTTGTAAATTTTATTTGCTGTTAATGTGGAAATAAAATGTAATTTTCATAATAATGTCTATAATGTTCTCTCGGTAACTGTGTTAACTTATTATGGACGTTCCCAACTCAAGTTATGCTTTCCGGGTTTTCGCCTCCTTCCGTATCTGAACTATTTACTGTATACTCTATGTTGAAATAATTGTTACATAATTATATCATGTATATATACATTGTGTTTTATATTGTACTGTTGAGAAGGAAATAAATGTTAATAAATACAAATATAATACAAATGAACTAAAAAAAATATCGGTCAAGCCACGAGCAAATACCTTGGACGTCAAGAGCAGCATTTGTTAAGGAAATATAAGCTCAAAGCATTATGCCTATTTCAGAAAATTGAATATTAATATACATAAACATATTCATTCATTTTAAAGTTTACCATATTAGTAGTTTTATTTGTTATCAAATAGATTGTTTATAAAAAATGTTTATGTGTATACATTATGATATAGTGAATAAAGTTTATTACTGATTTGATAAACAAAGGAAAAAACTTGAAAAAACATCGTACAGTATTATCTTAACTTTATCGTAGATGGTATTTTGAAAGGGGAAAAGAAAGAGTCGGAGCTCCTACATAATAATATTATGGATGTCAAAAGGAGTGGACCAGAGAGATGAAGAGGAAGACTATAGGGGGGGGGGGGAGATACTCAGATTTGGTTCGGATGGGGGTGTGCCGCTCAATTTTTTCTACATTTTTAAGGATCATTTTGGCAGAAAAGGGTACCCATTTTAGGTTTTTTTCGCGAAATACAGGCCCATTTTTGACAATATTTGTGGGTGTTCGCCATGCAAACCCCAGAAAAATTTGGGAAAATTGACCTCTTTTTAGAGATATTTTTGTGAAAAAGCGACCCATTCTAAGAGCGGCACATCCCCGCATGTCATAACATATTTATGTAAGTACCCCACCCCCTCCCCCCCCCAATACAGATATATATATATATATAGAGAGAGAGAGAGAGAGTGTGGGAGGGGAGACAGAGGAGGAGATGGAGAAAAGAGAGGTATAGAGAAAGATGGAAAAGAGATCGTGACAAGAGAGATAATAAAGAAGAGAGAGACACAGAGAGAGATAAAAAGGAGGTCATTGACATTTTTGATGAGGTACATGTCACTTGTGTTCAACTGAGATCAATATACAGAAACAGAAAGTGACAATGAGAGACACAGAGAGGGAGAGAGAGAGAAGAGAGCGAATGTGAATGTGAAAGTGTTGAGGTGTTCTGAGTGAGAGAGAGACACACAGAGAAAACGGAGATAGAGAGAGAGAGAGAGAACGAAGAGAGAGATAGAGAGAGAGACACACAGAGAGAAAACGGAGATAGAGAAACTGAGAGAGAGAGAGAGAGAGAGAGAGAGAGAGAGGGGGGGGGGAGGGAGTGGCGAGCAAATGCCCTGAATGGCCTCTATCTTTTCCTCCCATTCTCTTTCTCTCTCTCTCTCTCTCTCCCTCCCAAATTCTACCTCGCTCTTTCTGTTTTGTGTGTGTACTATCGCCATTCAATTGGTGACATGCATGTAACCCCCTCCCCCGGCATCCTTCGTCTTCATCATTGTTACAAAAAAAAATACATCATGATTTTATTTTGTTTAAGATCTAGTCGATAGTGCTTACATACATAATTATGAAAATAATATTGGAATATAAACGAAGATGATCTCTCCAGGAATGGGGAGGAAAAAAAAGATCTGGTCGTGTATACCGTGCTCATTCATTTACTTTATGATTGGCTATAGAGTTTGAGAACAAAAGTGCTATTACAAAGCAAAGGCAAGAGCATAACAATTTCATCTATTTGTGTAATTACCCGTAATCTGACAAAATGTAAAAGAGGACAATAATTATGTTGACCTGTTATTTGGTCCAAAGTGGAACAGCTTGCATGTTATTCGGAGTACGTGAGACAATAGGTTGGCTAGTTATTTCTGTCTTCCCTTTGCAAAGCTCTCCTGTTAACTTCGATGAATAATTTAAGAACCTCGAATCAAAGGGAAGAGAGAAATGGAGTATTAGGCCAAATAAATTGATTCCCAGTTTCTTGTTCGAATTTTCCGAAAAGATGGAGGAGCTAGTTTCATATTATTTGATATTTGATTGCTTGATAAATATTGATTGATGTTCATTCATTTTCAATGTACATCATCACAAATTTATGAAATGTTAACATGGTCTAATAAAATTACACAAATAAAAAAGGGGTCGTCATAAGCTAAGCTTGAACTGACGTCGTTGTCATAAGCAAAATATGTTCATATAATATATATAATTAATATATTTACAATGCATAATGGAATAGCGGTTGCCCAACATAAAAATGAAAAAATAAGAGAGAGAGAGAGAAAGAATGTAAGAAAGTGAAAGGGAGAGGGAAGAGTTGCATTCAGATAGTATCAAGTGGAACATTTTAAAGTCTGGGATACCGAACACGTTATAATTCATGACAACTGAAATTTCCATATTGTAAGGTAAAAGGATACTGTCTTTGTGTGTACATAAGAATGCTTCTGGGTGAAATCCGAGACATATTTTATTGATTGTATTTAATTTGTATATGCATTTCAAGGGCTCAAAACAATGTGGAAATGTATTTTGTTCTCAAACTCATTCTAGTTGCCCTCATATTGTAATCTATTTTAATTAAAACTATCAAATAACAAAAATAACAATAAAGCGAAGCAGACTGAACAAAAAGAAGGAAGAAAAGGGAACGAGAAACTAGGTATTAATTTAATTTGGCCTTATTTTTGTGTATTATACACTCACGAGCAGATGGTTTGTGTTCAGGTCATGCAAAGAGACGCACTAAACCATTTGCATTTTTAAGTAGGGCTGTATATGGAGTAATTACTTATTAAGACCTTCCCCATATGCCCCAAGGGAGTATTGAAGTTGTCATATATACCGTTCGACTGATTTCTCCATGGAACGATGGATACATGGATGCATCTGCTACCGATTTATGCAGGCATTATGCTAAAACATTGCGCTTTTATTTTGAAGAAGTACGTTGCTCAATCGAACATCTCTAATTTGCCTGCCTCACTTCATGTCGATGTGACTCATAATTATGTTCTTATTTTGCACGAAGACTTGAGCCTAATGTTAGCTCTTCGTTCGCCAGCAGGGAATCTGAAATACTGAAAATATAACACTGGCAATACGAATTGTGTTGCATCGTGGCGCCAACAAAATGTACTCTCTTAAAAAAAAAGAGTGAATTTTCACTCTATTTTCACTTTCTTGGGAGTGACGTCCGTGATCACTTGTTTAGGAGTGAAAATCGATTGATTTAGAGTGCTCTCTAACTTAGAAAAGAGTGAAAGTTCACTCTATTTTCACTACATTTTCACTCTCCAGAGGAGTGACGTCCGTGATTTTGAAAATTCACTCTTTTTTTTAAAGAGAGTATAGACATCATTTTCGGAAAACGTCATATTATTATATCGCGTGTGATAAACAACGCGATCTCGCATCTAAATGTCAAACTATAAGCTTGAAATGATCAGAAGTGACAATTGGCCAGTTGGTCATACCATTCTTTAAATTCGGAGGATTTGTTTGTGCAGGCGACTCTGTGATTCGTCGGGATTTGAAGCAGACTACACATAGAGCACTTCTTGGATCGGAGACGATACAGACCTCCGTCGCACTTTCCCGCCAATGAACATTATTGTCAATTTTCTCCTATATGGCGTTCGCACCGTCTCTGGAAAGGAGTGAAAGTGGGCACAGTGAAGAAGGAATTACCGGAAAGGATTTGGATAGAGATGGATCACATATTTTTACTGTCAGGTAAAATCATCACTCATTATGAAGATAATCTTAATAAATTAATTACTAAAACCAATTGTTGGTAATTGACTTTGCCACTTGGCGTTGTCGCCGCTAATCATTACGTCGGTGAAAGTCAATTACTTTATCCTAATAGTGAAAGTTTCTGAACTACAATAGAACTATTATCATTATCAATAGTATAATACATGTATATATACTTATATATATATATATATATATATATATATATATATATATATATATTTGATTTTAACTTTGTAAAATGTATAATTCAATAGACTTGTTTACCTGAAACTGTATTAATCTGTTTATTCGGACATGAAATAGAAAATTTGAGTTTCCGGAATATCTTTAAATGTTTACTGGGGTTGTGATATTGCTAATCCGGCATGGGAGGGGAATTCACATTTCTTCTGCGGTAAATTTGCCGTACATTAATTTAATTTCAAAGTGTTTTGTTGCCATTCGAACTATTATTGGAAAAGAATAGAATTCGGCAACTTATTGATAGCAAAAATAGCAAAATGGTCATCAAACTTGGATAAGAACATTACATTATCAAAGCAAATGGTGTTTGTGACATTACCGATTCTGATTCATACAAATTCTTTGTGATAAAAAAATGAATCAATAAAAAATAAATAATTGAAACGTGCACTGGGGTAAAATCTGACTTAAACATTGAATGTAATTATTGTTATTGTGTTTAAAATATCAAAATAATAACCAAACAAAAAATACAGCTACAGTTCATCGTCATCGCATATTTTCCTTTACCATTTCAAAATACAGCAGCCTAAGCGTTTATCAGAAGGCAAGGCAGTTGATATATTATTTACAAATAATATATCACGTATTATATCACGTATATATAGTGTTTGGGAGTATACGTATACAGTTTGTAGCGCCAAGTTACTGAAGGCAACGAGTCGAATGTGTTGCTACGTATGCACATCACTGCATGGATTGCATCCCCAGGCAGTGGCCCCTCGAATACTTGTACAGAGTGATCAAATTCGGTGAATAATTCATCACGGGGCTGCGGTGGTATAGGGCAAGCCAAGACGGGGAGTGTTAGAGTATAGAGGAGGTTTATACAGTCTCGTCTTGAGTTAGAATACACTATCTTTAGAGGTAGAGATCAAAATGGTTCAAAGATGTTATATTTTACATTCAATTATATTGCATGTGTTTTATGGGCCGCAGTCATATTATAAGGGCACGCCAAGTCGTGATGCCATTAGTATAGAATGATGCTACAAGAAGAGACTTTAACATACCGCTCTGTCTTAATTGAGTTAGAATAGGCTCATGTTAATAGGCCTAGAGCATGGTTAAAAGATGTGCTGTGCATTGTCATGTCTAGCTGTTGTATCTGTTTTGTGGATGCACTATTTTTAATTGCTGTATGATAATCCATGTAGCAGACATAGTCTGAGCATAATGAGAATGAGAGAGAGAGCGAGAGAGAGAGAGAAGCAGACAGGCAGAGAGAGAGAGAGAGATCGAGAGAGAGAGAGGCCCGGGGGGGGGGGGGTGGAGGTATGGGGGAAGGTGAATTAAGCAGGTCTAGGACAGTACAAATAAACAGAATGTGAGAAGAAAATTAATCACAAAATCGGCTCTCAAATCCTAGCTCATACACCCATCCAGGCGCGTACGCAGGATTTTTCCAAGAAGGGGGGGGGGGGGGGGGGGGGGGGGTTTAACATTTATAAATCGGGCCGAAAATTTTGCAACGACTCAGCCAGCCGCTGAATAAGCGGGGGGGGGGGGGGGGGGGGGGGTAAGAGGACACTTTTTTTTGGGGGGGGTCTCGAAATTTGAAAATTTGACATTTTGCTCCGTTGGGGGGGGGGGGGGGTAAGGCCACCTGTTTTAGGTCAGCCATGTGTCATCCAAAGGGGGGGGGGGGTTAGGTTTTTTGGGGGGTTACACACATAAAAATACCAAAGGGGGGGTTTAACCCCCCAACCCCCCCAACCCCTTGTGTACGCGCCTGCATCCATCTAGTTATAGACCAATGCCCCCTCCCCCGCCACCCCGGCGCCACCCCTCCGCCCCTCATGACTGGGCCCACTATCGAATTAGTATACGATACATTATGCATAAAGTACAATAAGACACAAGAGATGACATGTAATTAATTGCGTTTAATCACGGTAGATGATTTATCAACGTATACAGGCCCCGCTAATCAATGTCAATACCTCGAGGCAATACTACATCAGAAAGGCAATTCATAAATGTGGCGACGGCTTATACTGTACGAAGCATGGACTCCTACACAGGCTGTGGATTCATGCATAATTATGGAATAGAGGATGTGAGGGGTGGGGGGGGGGAGGGGGGTTGATGCGACTGTATCGCAGGCATATACAGGCGTACAGACATCAGCATGCTGAGATTCGCAGCCCCCCCCCCCCCGCCTCCGAAATTCGAAAATACCAGGCAGTATTCGGGTATCCACTATATCTCATAATAGGGCAATTGCCGCCTAATAAGATTTTTTTTTATAAAATCATTGTGCACGTACTTTCTTTCATGACAAAATGACATCATCACCAATATACCAGGCCTATGATAAGAATGCTTGGACACCATAATCCAATCTACTCTGTACAGAAAATGTGATAAATTGTTATTTTCTTAGGAGTTGATGACGGAAAGGATTTGTTTCATACAGGAGTTGTATCAAAAGATATTTGCAGTAATTATATTAAGGGTGAATGTATGATTAAAAATATGCATTTCTGAAGTTTTAAGTACATGACAAACGGGAGGGAAGCTCACAAGATACGTCACAGAGTTGCCAATTTGTGTTTGATTGATCGCAAATATTTAAAAATTCAAAACTTTCTTATTTCTAATCAGAATTTGCTCAAACGTTCAATGACCTGACAGTGCCTTTCAATTTTCTGCTTCTATAAAAACCAACTTTATATCAGGGTCGACTTCCCCTTTAAGCTTTAAACTACTGCCGATGATGGGGATCCCTGGAGGGGCAGGCCTAAGGGTAGCCTAAACACAATAAATAATAATAAATTTAGAGAGGTGTGTACGGGGTGTGTACTAGCTGTATATAGCCACCCTATTCCTATTTACAAAATTGCCTACGTTCATAACAGCAGGCATACCCTACTGAAAAGAAAAAAAAACACATTATTCCCATATAGTACATCAGAAAATAAAGTAAACTATAACTATATCTCACGATTCCATTTCATCTTCCCCTTGTACATTATTTTGAATATAGTGTTTCCCACGGCAGTGGCGTTACATAGCTGCAGTCGTGTGATCCGAAAGCGCATACAAAATTATATTGAAAAACAATTTAATATGTGACGTATTGGCTGAGATATGCCCATCCGAATAAATTAATATAGGCCTGTTTAAATAGGAAATCACTGTTATTTTGCTCTGGTTCGTATTATTATGAACCACACCAGATTTCCTATTGAAATTAATGTGATGACGTCACACTTGACCACTTTATAAATCCTTGCGAGCAATCTAAAATATTTCCCTGAAAAGCATACAAAAGTTGACAAAGTAAACCTAACGACTATGTCTGAATTACAGACTACTATTTTTGTATCACAACATTTCCCATAATGCACAGCGTACATTCCCTAATGAGCTGAATCAAATTCTAGTGGATGGAGAAAATACATGTTTTCACGGGACATATGTTATGAAACTATCCGACAACAATTTTTACTGACTGTTGGTAAAGAAGAGAGAAAATGCAGGCTGAGGATGCAAGATATTTAAAGAGGTTTGTAGATTTCTTACGAAAAAACAACTAACGTAGGACTCTGCAGAAAAATAAAATGCTCTGCGGTTACTGACATCTCATTACGCCTGACCTGCTGGGGTGATATTTATAACCCTTCGCCTTGTAATGTAATGCCGGGTACGGGCACACACAGCTGCATTACTGGTGTCTGCAAACCATCAGGACATCTGCCTAGTACAAGTAGGCCTGCAGCAAAGATAGTATACTTTGTTGGCCAGATAATGTTTGGGGGCTTTCCCCATATTTTCACAAAATAGGCCTAGATTCTACTCTTAACTCTAGATCCCTAGATCTAGGCCCTAGCCTAGGCAGAATAAAGGTGGGTGTTATTTCCTGTTATTGAATATTGTTAATGTATTGAACTCTCATGATCTTTCTTTCCTCATCCGGAAGCAGATGTCGACTCAGATGATCTAGGAATCAACAGAGTCTACAAAATTCCAGACCCAGAGAACTAGTCTATTAAAAAGTTATAAACTATATAAAAAGAGAGAGAGAGGGAGTGGGAGAGAAGGGAAGGAGGGGGAGAGAAGGGGAGAGGGAGAAAGAGAGAGCGAGAGAGAGGGGGAGATAGAGAGAGGTTCAGAGAGAGAGAAAGAGTAAGGAAATAGTGCCTGTGACAAAGTCTACGTAGATCTAGACCTATTTGGAACAAATTAATATGGGTCGTATTCCTCTAAATTAAATGTTATGATAATTCAGTTTATTTGGCATTATAAAACACATTTACAGAATAAATAATAGGCCAGGACCTGTATGGAGCAACTTGTGCTCTGTATGAGGCCATGGCCCTGGGAAGCGGGGGTGCTGGGGGTGCTGCAGCACCCCCTGCAACTTTTTTTGGTATGATATATTTACTGTATATCATTATATGCCTCGTTTACAAAATTATCACACAGCCGACAGCAAAAAATGAAGATTAGAAAGTACAAAATTATAACGATTCTTTCACAAAATCATATAAAATTACCCCTCGAAGCGTTTTTTTTTATTATTTTTTATATAATAATAAAAAAATTGTGGTAATTGGTGACCCAAAATGACAGACCTTACCCCACCCCAATACCGATCGACCAAATTTTCAATGCCTGGCTGAGTCGTTGCGAAAATTTCGCAATATATATATCTCAGCTGCTCCGGTGAAAAAATCGTTCCCAGGACCCTGTATGAGGCCCCCGACAAGTTAAACGTAATAATAAATTAAATAAAAATTACTAGGTAGTAGGTACCCATGTATATATGGTACGTACCTTTAGAAGAAGAAATACAAAAAGACAGACCATTAACTATCAGCAGATATCACAAATGCACAAGAGCTATACCAAAAAAAGGGAATGAGAAAGAGAAGAAAGGGAAGAGGTGAGAATGAGAAAGATAAAAAATGGTCTACTCAGTCAAGGATTACATGTTTTGAAAACTGTAACGTTTGAATAGAGTTCTAAAACAAGAAAGTGTGGAGCTGGATTTAAAGTTATTAACCCCTCGCAGACGAGGTCGGAGGGTACTTCCGTAACAAATCTGGTTTCCGTTTGATAACTTTAGTAATATTTAATGGATTTTAATGAAATTTAATATGAAGGTACATGGTATCAAAATACTGTGACTGTCTGATTGTGTCGTCGAGAGAACAGAGTAGAAATACAATAAACGTTGAGTTAGAATTGATTTCATTAAGAGCAACATGTAGTATTCCTAATGGTAATTTCATTTTTGTCCCTCTAATCATTGCAGGAAGGTGAAAGGAGGGAGCATCGATGTTCACCCTACTGAGAAGGCCCTTGTTGTCAACTATGAGCTGGAGGCAACCATCTTGGGTGAGATGGGAGACCCTATGCTCGGGGAGAGAAAAGAATGCCAAAAGATGTGAGTATGTCATTCAGTGCTTGCATGTGTACCATCATAACCATGCTGGGTCCCGTCTTATAAAGAGTTATGATTGATCAAAATCATTCACAAGTTTGCAGTCTCCCATCTCATATGTATATAGAAGCGATTGATATCAATCACAAATAAGTTGCGATTGATATCAAATCTATATAAGACGGGGCCCTGTTCTACAAAATGGAATGTCCCCTACATTTCAATCGTCACTAATTAACTTTAATGATTATGCTCATGTAAAAACTATTGTCAAAAAAGTATTAAAAGAACTGATTTCTATTGAAGTTAAATCTGGTATTATGAAAACAAAACTGCAGTGTCTTGGCATTGATGCAAACATTACCGTATGTTGGATGTTCATAGATTATAATGATTGCAATTAAGGCTGTGAAGGGTAGTCGAATGCTCGAGTACCCGCACGGTTGACCACTACTCGGGTACGATTTCTCGTACCCGAATATTCGGCCGCAAAAAAAAAAAAAAAAAAAAAAAAAAAAAAAAAAAAAATCTGAAAAAAAAAAAAATCTGAAAAAAAAAAAATCTGTCCAGGCCGACGCTTACCCGTGCCTGGGTGAGCGGCGGCCGCTGGCATGGTGCCGTCGGTAAAAATGTTTCCCAACTCAAGCACTGTCAAACTCACCACTCAGAAACTGGGACCAAATGTCTGGATTTCTGCTTGGACTTGGAGGAAAATGGATTATTCTGCCATCTTTGGTTTTTAAAACAGCATTGTTTACTGTTATTATTATTATTAAATCGGCGCCTTCAACTGCAACTCGAAGTAAAATTGCATGCGTTTTCGGCGACAGAACTGGGATACTGCTCCAGTTGTTGTTGTTGTTGTTCGTTTGGTTTTATAATGGCTATTAGTCAAAATTGACTATTGTTGCCAATTTCATCGCATCTCTTTCTTTTAGTGTCTTGGTAAAATTATTATTTTTTCTTTCCTTTTCCAATCTCATTTTAATATAATATTAGTCATATTCCACATATTCCAGTGGTATGTATGGTGGTGGCAAAAAAAAAAAAATAAAAAAAAATAAAAAAAAAATAAAAAAATAAAAAAATTCAAAAAAATTCAAAAAAAATTCAAAAAAAACATGGCGTCCGAATACTCGAGTATTCGCCTGTAAGCCTGGGAGTGTACTCGGGTACCTCATTACACTGTTTTGCACAGCCTTAATTGCAATGGTAATTGACTTCTCTTATGACTTGTTTAAATTGTCTTGTAAAAGTCATTCATGATTATCAGCAAAGGATTGGCGGGAGATGGGTAAACTAATGCCAAGCTTGTTTTATTTGAAGAATTACGACTTTGTTGAATTATGATTATAGTCAAATTACTTTTCATATAAAAGGATAGAAAGCTAATGGTAAGGGATAGATCAGCTACATCACAACATTCATACAGTAGGCTTTACTGTTGTACCATGTGAGAGGGGAGGATTGGGGAGTTCTGAAAAGGACTGTTGGTAATCTTTCTTGAGCTTATAGTTCTAAAGAGAACTATAGCACCGGTGGGACAGGATGAGTAGTAGGAGGGGCTTGACCTTTCAAATAGGTTGACAAAAATTGAAAGCTGTTGTGTTTATCATCATTCATATTATATCATCATTCTTTCTCATGCAGTATTCGTCTAAGAAGTTTGAACTCCACCACAGACATTGCAGCCCTGGCGAGAGAAGTAGTTGAGAAATGCAAGCTCATCCACCCATCTAAACTGCCAGAAGTAGAACAACTCTTATATTACCTTCAGAATAGAAAGGAATCAACACAAAAAGGTGATTTTTTTCTCTCAAAAGGTTGTGACTCGTTGAAAGCAAGTTAGCTTCTCCTGCAAAGCTCAAGTTTAAAATGATACACCATCAAGAAAAATAAACTATGAACTTCCATGACAGGAAGGGAGCTTGCTGATATGTTTATGATTATCCTTGTCAGAAAACCTTTTATTTCACTTGCTACTTTTAATCATCTTTGGAAGGAAGTACATTTGACTACTGGTATGATATTTATCAATAATTGTGCATGTCATCTTTGTCCTTGGCTTGGAAAAAGTAGTTGCAGACTTTTTTTTTATACAATGTATAATAACCATTTGAAGTTTAATTTCTTTTTATGGTACTAGTTTAGAGATGTAGCTGTGTACATGAACAAAAACTGTACTTTGTCACAAAGAGATAAAGCTTACCGTGTAATAATAAATATCCACTCACATTTTCTTTTCTCTTTCATCTGTCTCTCCATTAACCAGCTGGTGCTAAGAAGGGAGAACTGACGGGCAAACTAAAGGATCCCCCACCATACGAAGGCACAGAGGTAGGTATCTGATATATTCAGATTATGAATTTTTCATGTACCATTGTGGATGTTAAAGTAAGTCAGTGAAATTTAATTTTGTTTAATACATTATATTGATCTATTGTACCCAATTGCTAGCCATTCATCTGAGCAAAATGGCAACTCCCATGAAAACTGAAAACTTTGGAGAGATTGTTTTCCTTTAATACTAAGTAATCAAATATGAGTAATTTCAAGATATTTACAAATCGCTCACAATTTCTAATAAAGCTCTCAGCTAAAGTTTGTTAGGTTTCATTTGTGAAATATAATATTTCCACCTGGAAATAGCAAAGAAGAGAAAGCTTCAGGGTGAATGTGTTTTCCTGCACAACTTATGCCACATGCAATGTACATTTTATTTCATAGTCTAACTTAGAGATAAATTTATAACTGTTTTTAATAGGGCATCAAATACTGGAAGTTTGCAAGATTCCCACGGACAGATTATCCCACAGAAAGATCCCTACAGAAACATTTGCCCACAGACATTAATAATGGGATGATAAATGGAAATGAAGAAAAAAAATACACCATTGATATGCATGTTATGCATCAATATTTTTACAGTTGAGTTTTGCCTTTGAGATGGTACCTCTCAAGTATTATGTTATGGGAGGTGTTTCACAAAGATCCTAAGTTGAACTTATCTCTAAGTTGGACTTAACAAATATGGAAAGCTGTTAGCATCTATACAAATATTTTGTACAAGTTATTTAAAAGGCATAAAATGTTGATTCAAATCATTCATATTTTTCATTATCAAGGAGATTTCATGTTCTTGATGTGCAATTAATACAAATTCTAAAATACTTGAATTTTCACTTTTGAATGTATTTTTTTAAGGCTACAAATGGCTCTCCATAACTTTTTAAGTCCAACTTAAAGTTAAGTTCAACTTAGGATCTTTGTGAAACACCTCCCTGGTGTGTTTAGACCTTTGCTAAGGCACTAACATCAAAAGTGCAATCTCAAATCGTATTTCAGTTGAACGAGGTTGCAAACATCAATGATATAGAAGACTACATTGAGCTGCTGTATGAAGATAACCCAGAGAAGGTCAGAGGAACGGCTCTAATTCTACAGCTGGCAAGAAATCCAGACAACTTAGAAGAACTACAATCAAATGGTAAATTGTCATTAATTCAAGATTCAAGATTATTTTATTGGTCCATGCATGCAAACATTACATAGAAATTTTGCTTCCAATGGCTTTTTTGACAGTGAAAATACAAATGATAGAAACTACAATACAAAATTTAACAATAGAAAACGATGTTAATAAGTATGGATGATTATTTATAATGTGCATATTGTCTACATTACCATGCGTCATAAATAACCATGCCTTATAATATTTCCCATCAGCCCCCCCCCCCCACCTCAGCCCCCAAATGGTAGAGACATGCTGAAAAAACATAATATTTCAAATTACCCTCCACATTGAATATATCCAGAATCAGAAGTGTTAGTTGCGACGTTGATTTTTATGTCTCTTGTGTAAAGTGAAATGGCATTGAGCTCATATTATGTGATCTTAACCAATTTGTAAATGAATGGATATAATGTACACTCTAATAAAAAAAAGTAGGAAAATTTCAGAATTGAGGAGACATGTTATCAAAATGTATGACATGCTTCCTTACATAGTAGACTTGATAATTATCAGCAAAATGATGTCGTAAACTGATGAAATGTTTATTAGACATTGATGCAAATATTTGTATGTTGATGGTTATTGAGTGCCAACGGGACGTACAGAAGTTGAGCATTACATTTAATAGAAATATATTTAAGATGGCCTTGTTATTAAAGTTGCTGATTGCCTTTTGAAATTCAGTATCTGTGAGTTCAGCTTTTAGAATTGTCAAGTTATAAAGTTGGTGAACTAGAACATCAGTAGTCCTATTGATATAGTTCTTGAATAAACTGTCAAGACTTTTTTGTGTCAATTCATACCCTTTTGTCAAGATTATAGAGAACTGTTATTGAATCGCTACGTCGAAACTTTGTTACAGTCGAATCTGCTTTAGCAACCACCTGTCTACAGAGACCACATTTTTGGTTTCCTTTGAAACATGTTCTAAAGGAACCACTACATAAAGACCACTTTTCTTGTCTCCCTTAGGTGGTCTTTATAGACAGGTCTCACTGTATCGTAATTTTTAAATTTTCGTTTTGTTTGTAGAAACTGTGCTTGGAGCGCTGGCCCGTGTCCTGCGTGAGGAATGGAAACACAGCGTTGAACTCGCGACCAACATCGTCTACATCTTCTTCTGTTTCTCCAGCTTCAGTCAGTTCCACAGCATCGTAGCTCACTTCAAGATTGGCGCCCTTGTCATGGGCGTGGTCGAACACGAGCTCAAGAAACACCTGTCGTGGAACGAGGAACTTCTCAAAAAGAAGAAGGCTGATATCCTTACCAAAGATAAAATTAGTAATTGTCCTTACCAGAGACAGCTTTAGAATGAATGTAATGTATGTCTTGTCAAAGCCCTTTTTCCCCTTGAAACAGCTGTGTCCTCTTCCTACTAGAAAACATGCAGCTCCTTTTCATGTTTTTCTGAGATTCCTCAATTTTGTTTCTTCAGTACTCAAAAAAGAAAATGTATGAGGCATGATGCCATTCCATTTTTTCCCTTGTGGGTATGTTTTGTATTTTATTTTACCATTGGCATCTGCTCTAGATTCAAGCATGTTTTGTTGTTGCTATTGGGTACCCAATCACAAGTTCATACATAAGCTCAGAGAAAGTTCTAGTGAAAGACAGCCATTATTATGCACCTGTACTGTAACACATAATATGTTCATCTTCTGCATGTGGAAACAGTGTGAAATGAGCACTCCATACAAACTATACCATTCATGGTGTCCTTGAACTGACAAATGTTTTTTATTCCTTGACTTCATGTGCACCTGAAGAAAACCCAGCCAGTAAGAGAGACTTTGAAAAGAGCACCAAGAAATACCATGGTCTCCTGAAGAAACAAGAACAACTCCTAAGAGGTAAAACAGTTTGTTTTCTTTGATTATTATCTATGTAGAGTGTAGAGTAAGAATATTTGAGAGTGAGAATATTTAATTTTGTAAGTATCGTGGATTCAATATTTAGGAAAAATCTATGGTTTCATGCAGATCTCAGTTATGTACAATTACCTCATACACAATGCAACCAATTTATTCATATGTTGCTGTTACTAGTAGTATATGGTTTTAAAGCACTACACAGTTCAGCTAAGTGCCTTAGAGTAAAATTAATGTTTGCTTAAATTACAAGATTAAAAAAAAAAAAATCATTCATATTTTGTTAAATATCTGCATATAAATTTAGGATTCTTGCCAATGCATAACACCCTTAGTGCTATCACATAACATAGGGATCTTCCCAAAAAAATACAGAGGGCAAATTTCCTTGACAGCAAGGGTAATACATATTTAATTGTATACTATTTTTAACTTCCAAATTGCTTTGATCTTTCTAAATGACCCCTAGGATGTTGCATGACCACATTTCACACACTTTGAACAACTTCCCCATGGAGAAACCTGACTGCTTTATAAGGCCTATAACAAAAAAAATGTTGTATTGCCAAAAGTGCCACAAAATGCAGGTCAGAGAACTTTTTTTTTGGTCTCTCTTTGGGCTAATATTTCTCAGTTTTGAATGCTTTAATACATATTCGTTTATTCATTAAACATTTTTTTCTTCTTCTAAACGTTAAAAAAAAACTTGTTTAAAAAGCCGACCGTAGATTTCAAGAATTTGGGGTCGGTCGCAAAGGGTAATTATCAACATCTTTTTTTTTTAGGCCTAAATTATGTCTCATATTTGATCTCTCTCTCTTCATCTGTGCAGTATCCTTCTACCTGCTCCTCAACCTGTCGGAGGACCCTAAGGTGGAGCTGAAGATGAAGAATAAGAACATCATCCGCCTCCTCATCAAGACGTTAGAGAGGGACAACGCTGAGCTTCTCATCCTCGTCGTCTCTTTCCTCAAGAAACTTGGCATCTATGTAGAGAACAAGAATGAAATGGTAAAGTGGTTCTCTATAAACTTAGCATCTACATAAAAAACAAGAAATGAAATAGTTAATGGTTTCCATAATAATTTAGAATTTATGTAGAGAACAAGGTTAAATTGTAATTTGTTTGTGTAGGCACTTGGCATCTATGAAGAGAACAAGAATGACATTTTGCATAGACACCCATAATCTATTTTTGAATGAGCTAGAATATATGCCTTGCCAATTTGTCATAAGCCAATCCATTATTTATTTCACATATCTTTGGATGGTATGGGGTGTAGGATTGAACATATACATTACCATTTTAAATGGCTTCAGAATTGAATTTCAACCCAATAAAATATGCATAGGAATCGTGCAACAGCTATTGTTTTCCCTCCCCCCCCCCCAAAAAAAAAAGAAAAAATATATTCTAAGGAAGCTGAAATTATTAGAAGGTTTTTGTAGGGGCTCTTTTGTATGCATAGTTATAATTATTATAATTTGCTAATTGGATGCATTTGCTATTTTATGTTGCAGGCTGAACAGCAGATCATAGAGAGATTGGCAAAACTGGTACCTTGTGACCATGAGGTGAGATAATATATTAAATATGATATGATGTATTGTAAACCAATCAGAGATTGCACTGAAAGGTAATTTGAATATTTTGATTTCTTATTTGTCTTTTGCTTTGTAAATGTGAATATTTCAATTTGTACATTGTTTTTCATGGCATTTATTCTGTTATTTTGTACCATATTTTATGAAACAATGAAAACCTGTTCATTTCTCCTTATATTTCGTTCATTTTTTCTTCTTATTTTTAAAGAACAGGTTTGTTTCTAAAGGCATTTTGATATTGAATGGCATAACAAAATCAATAAAATCATAAACTGGTCTATTGAAATGTTGCCTTTTTTCACATCATGATGTATTTTATTGTTTGCAGGATCTTCTCAACATCACATTAAGATTGCTGCTCAACCTGTCCTTTGATACTGATCTGAGAGGAAAGATGATCAAACTGGGCATGCTTCCAAAGTTTGTTGAACTTCTAGGTGAGTACCAATATGAAATGTGACACTTCAATCTATGAGTGGAGTCTATCCTTATTTGGTTTTTCTGTAGACCTACATTTTATGCAGTTTTAGTCAACATGGTCTTTCATCTATTTTCTTATGTTTATTTTACATCAGAAGATACAATAATTTGTTTTCATTTACTCTTGAAGAAAAAATATCGTTTTGGCATGAACATTCAGTGTTCATAGTTATAGTTATGAACAATAGTACAGTTTATTTTCCTTTTTTTCCACACTGATTTTCCCCCTTTTTCTCTCTCTTTTATATATTTATTTATTTTAAAGAACAGGCTTACTCCTCTAAAGGCATTGTGATATTGAATGGCATAACAAATTCACTTATGAAATTGGAATACAGTGCTGTTTCTTAATTTGTCCACTTCTTTAGTCTTGTTTGATAATACATGTATCAGATTATTTATTTTGTTACCACAGAATTCCTTTTAACCACATTGATTCATTTATATATTTTTTTCTTTCTCCTAGCCAATGATAATCATAGACTAGTGGTTCTATGTGTGCTGTACCATGTAAGCCAAGATGACAAGGCCAAGTCAATGTTCACATATACAGACTGTATACCTATGGTAAGATAGTCATTATTATCTGATATTTATATGTTTATATCATTATTGATCTATTTGATAGGATAAGCATAAATTCATATTGTATCAGCTGGACAAAATATTACTTTGTCATATGTTTTGTTGTATATTATGGGGTTATATAATAACTATAAACAAAACAAACAAATAACCCTGATATATATATATATATATATATATATATATATATATATATATATCATGTATATGTTCTTTAACTTTGTTTGTTATTTCCTGTATTTGTAATCCTTTTTTGTGTACAGGGCCTCTCAGAAAAACAGTATTATACTGAGAGAGTTACCCTGTTTAAATAAAACAAATAAATGAATAAATAAATTCACTCTTCTTCTTTATTGCATCCTTAATAGTTAATCACTTTGCATTCTCCAATAGCCTCTATTTTACAGGAACCATGAATGAATATTCATATGGTTTCACCAATCAGTTTGTCATTAAGTACAAGTATAGCAATTTCTCATATGACTTCTCTTCTGTGATGAAATTAGATTACTTTTACATATTTCTTTTTTTTTTTTAATAAAAAAATTGCTGACATGTAACAAGTTTGTTGTAGGAATGTTCAAGCTTCTGTTTAATTTGATATTCTGTACTGCACTTTGTGTAGTTTCAAGTTTCAAATAAGAACACAAATTAGAATATGTGCAAACAAATAAATATGTCTAGTGGTCAGCTAACTCTCATTTTATGAAAGCATTGAAAGTGTACCAGTCACAACAAAAAATTGTTCCTGTATGTTGATAGTTCCATGTTATATTCAAAATATAAGCTTTTGAGATTACTTCTGTTAAGAGATCTTTCAAGTTTATATACACTTTCAATCAAAATAAAAGCAACTTTTGAGTAGACTACTCGACTACTTATCCGTTAGCTGATAGAATGCGGGATAAAGTTTTTTGAGGTTATAGATTCTAGCTGTACACAAATAATTTGTTAGGTGATTGGTACACTTTAAGTACAGAGTATTTGTGATAAATCTTGTTCTTTATTTCGGTAAAGACTCCAGTACACTTGTTTGACCTGAACATACATCTTTGTTCTTTCTGTCTTCCCTCATTCCACAGATAATGAAGATGATGCTTGAATCACCCACTGAACGACTAGAGATCGAACTCGTAGCCCTTGGTATCAACCTGGCGTGTAACAAACATAACGCGCAGCTCATCTGTGAGGGCAATGGGCTCAGGTTACTCATGAGGAGAGCCCTCAAGTTTAGGGACCCCTTGCTGCTTAAGATGATCAGGAATATATCACAGCATGATGGCCCATCAAAAGCACAGTTTATTGTGAGTAATATCTCTCTTTCTTTCTCTGTCTGTCTGTCTGTCTGTCGCTTCTCCTCTCCATCTTTCCGTCTGTCTGTCTGTCTCTTCTCCTCTCGATCTTTCTGTCTGTCTGTCTTTCTCTTCTCCTCTCTATCTTTCTGTTTGTATGTCTGTCTGTCTCTTCTCCTCTCCATCTTTCTGTCTGTCTGTCTTTCTCTTCTCCTCTCTATCTTTCTGTTTGTATGTCTGTCTGTCTCTTCTCTCTCTCTCTATCTTTCTCTCTGTACGTCTGTCTCTGTCTCTGTATCTCCCTCTCTCTCTCTCTCTTGTT
>JAVYIG010013703.1:0-20985 GCA_035222895.1 Strongylocentrotus droebachiensis
AGTTTAAAATAAGATTGACAAGATTCATTTTTCTTCTCTCTAATTCATGACCTATTACAATAATTTTTTCGTTCAAAAAGATTTTTAGATTAAACAAAGTATCGATTAATTTGGATACAATCTTCCAAAAAAGCGAAACCTTCTTGCAAGCCAGAAGGTGTTATCTGTATCTGGGATCTTACATATATCACATAGATTATTATTTTTAATCTTCCATTTACATATTCTTTGTCTTTACTGGGCAATATTCCATGAATATGTTTAAAATTAAACTGCTATAAAATTTATAATGGAGCACCGATTTCCAGTTAAACTCATTAGGTAAAACAAAGTAAGCGTTCCAAAAATAAATGCACGGCAGATCCTGTCTATTTTGTTCTAACATCAAATTATAATAGTGTTTGGCTTTCATGACCGCTACATCAATGGAGTCTCCTGTTACTATTTCTATTGTACTGGATTCCACTGCAGACGGTGGACTATTTACATATTGTAACCTATTACGTAACTACTGCAACCCAAAATTCGGGAATGCACTTTTTAACTTTGCCAATTTGAAGTCAAAAAGTAATTCATTTTCTTGAAAATTAATACAAATAGAATCAACTTCTTTCCAGATACCGTTTACTAAGACTTGTTTCACTTTAAAAATATTGTTTCTCATCCAGTTTGGAAAATACAATAGCTCATTCATATCTTTAATATTGCTATTATACCAAATCATCTCATTTTCAATATCTGTTACTTTAAACATATCAATATATTTTAATTCAGCCCAAGAACAAAACATGTCAACATGAAAGTTAGGAAACTGTTTTTTCTACAAATACGATACATATCGCGCTTTTTGCAATTAAAATGCAAACAAAGTGGCAAATCCCCAATTTTCTTGATCCAATATTTAAAAAAAAACAAAAAAAAAACTTTTTCATCTCTTAAATATTTATGAATCCATGAAAGACGGAGTGACCGGCATTTTGACTCTAAGTCAATCATTCCCAGCCCCCCTTCTACTTCAGGATTGTGACAGATGTTTCGTTTCACCTTTTCTGTTTTAGAATTCCATAAAAATGTGTAAGCCAGTTTATTTATACGTTTAATTATTTTAGAATACTGCCGTGGCAGTATGTACTATCTGAGACATAACTAAACTTTTCCATACAATGTAAGTTTTCTCATTTTCCATAAATCCAAGGTATTCTTTATTTTCTCTACTTTACTTTCCCAGTTTAAATTTTGAACGTCAAAAGAATTTTTACCTACATAAATACCAAGATATTTTATAGGGTCTTCGGTGAAATATAAATCTTCAACTTCATGGTCATTTATATTAAGTTCCATAAGATTTGCTTTGGTCCAGTTAAATTTTGGTCCCGCATGTGCTCCAAACATTTCTACTTCTTTCATTATTTCTTTAACAAATTGAACAGATCTAGTAATAATCGTCGTATCGTCTGCACCGTATATCTTTAAAATCAGATTGATCTTCATTGAAATCTGGGACTTGGATTCCCTCTATTTTGGCGTTTTGTTTATTTTTTTGTGCTAAAACCTCTGCAATTATTATAAATAAAAGTGGAGAAAGTGGGCAACGTTGTCTGACGCCTCTTTCTATTGCAAATTTTTCGGATATTTAACCAAAATTTAAGACACGACCATGAGCACCATTTAATATATAACGTTTGAATCCATCTTAAAAACGAATCTTTAAATTTAAGTTCCCGTAACAAGGACAATAAAAAATACATGACCAATGGTATCGAACGTTTTTTTGAAATCCAAAAACATCATAACAACTGGTTTGTTTGCAAAAAGACAATAATCAATAGTATCCTGAATTAGTCTGTTACATTCAGATGCAGAGCGGTTTTTTTAAAAACCAGCCTGATCCTGTGATACAATTTTAAACATAACTTTCTGTAATCGTATTGAAAGAATGCGAGCTGCAAGTTTATAATCAATGTTTAACAGCGAAATAGGTCGCCAATAATTATCTAAAACATTTTGTTTACCTTTCTTATATAATAAAGTAAGGATAGCTTGACTTTGTGTGCACGACAATTGATTTTTGTCGTAACCCTCATTCAGACTGTCAATTGCCATATGTTTGATACCCCCCCCCCCCCAGAGGCATTTATAAAATTCAACACTGAGTCCATCGCTTCCAGGTGATTTGTTCATCTTCATTGACTTCAATGCTTTCCAGCATTTATTCTCTGTAATTTTTCCCTCACATAAATTTGCATCTTCTTCATTCAAAACATTTAAGTTGATATCAGATACGTATTCTTTAAACCATGGACCTACTACAAATGGACAATGATCGGTACTATAATATATTCATGCACCTGACTCTGTCAAAAATATCATAATGACATTCCAAACATGCTTCCCGGCTTTGATCTCATCACGACCGCCGCCAGTCAGCCATAAAAAAAACCCTGTGCCTTGAAGAATCAACAAAGTGCCTGCGCAAAAGAAACTGAATCGCTTAAAATCACGGAAATGCATGTGCAGTTGTGGAGTACATATGAATATTGACGTATATGCAGTTTTTAATAGGAAATTAGAAGTAGTTTACAAGAGAAATCTGAAAATTTGGCTGTAACTCAATGATTTTAAACTTCATTTTAAAACTTATCCTATCCATTTCCAATGAATAGAAAGTGATAGGACAGTAAAGAATATGTATTTTTCAAAGTTTGGCAGGTCCAGATGTATGTCCACTAGTGTCCACTTCTTTAATAATCAATCTTATATCACCCAAATTGTCATAATTTGGGGTTCACTGCTCCTCTAACTGGTCTTAAGTCACGTTATTTTTCCTGAAACTACACTGGGCCCTGGCTCAGCGAAAAGAATCTGAAGAAATTTAAATGTTCTTTTGTCTGTGATGATGCGTGATTACATAATCGACGTTGTTGCGTCAAATGAATGTCCTCATCAACATACATATTATCAGGTGGCGGTGGTCATGATGTGATCGAAGAAAGACTCTCAACAGGGACTTTTAGATTTGCGTGGACTGATACTTGTGACGTCCATTCAAGGCAGTGCATTAAAAGCACGTCGACATAGCAATCCACATTGTCTTCGTGCGAATCTAAAAGTCCCTATTATTAGTCCATAATTATGTAGTAGGTCATTGTTTAAACCCAGCCTCGGTATTATTTCCCTTATAGAGTTTACAATAAAATTCTCGTATACCTGTCAAAATTTTCTGTTCATCTTTGATAATTTCTCCGTTACTTCCAAGACAATCTATTTCCTTCTTTTTCCCTTTGGCTTTTTCAAGCTGAAGAAAATATCTTGTTGACTTTTCACCAAATTCAAGCCACCTTGACCGAGATCTCACAAATGCACCTTTGCACTGATATTCATACCACTTGTCTATCTTTTGTCTCAAACACTTAATTATATCTATATCATATGCACATGAACCCTCATCTATTTTCTTACACAAGTTATCATATTCACTTTTCATATTAGCAATATCTTTCTTTTTTCTTGTATTAACATCAACTGTATATTTTGTACTAAATTCTTTAAATTCTTTAAAGGACAGCAATTGTGCTTTCTATAAATGTGATTTTCTCTTTGAAATTCAGATACCGCCCGCCAAATGACATTTTGGTACCCTCTCTACAAATTGTTTTTAATCACTCATGCGTGAAATATGCATCATAATGATAGGAAAGTGAGCGAGAGATACAGAAAGGAACAAGAGCAATGTGGGGATGACGATCGAGGCTGGAGAAAGAAAAAGAGAAAGAGGGAGAGACATTGAGAGAGAGAGAGAGAGAGAGAGATCGGGACATGTCAGAAGAGATGATGGAGGTACTGCTGACGAAATGAATGACAAATCCAAAGTTACACAATACATGATACTTGTAACAATAGGTAATCACCGACTTCACGACAAGCATGACCCCATATGCTTATGTAGGAAAAAGCAAAGCCGACAACTACCCCTTGACAATATTACCCCTACAACTACCCCTGACTCTGATTACCCCTAGTTCTCTAAGGGCTCTTTGGGTGATTCGGTGTAAAACTTCGGAGGTAAAAATGTCAGAGGTAAATGCGTCGGAGGTATAACCAGATGCCAGATATAAATTTATTCTCTGTCCAAAGATCGAGGACCGAACGTCATGAACTTAGGTTTCCTAGAGTCTTTTCAATCTCAAATTGTTTGTAGATATCGATGGTTTGACATTAAAAATCAAACATTGTACGACATATTTGAAATCGTGAAAATGATTCTGTTCAGTCTAGTACTCCACGATAATTGGTCTTGGGGTTGTTCTCAGTAGTAGTATCCGGACTGATAGTCAGTGGGTTGCTTTCTTGATAAGTGCATGAGAAACCCTACATTATGGATTCGATCAAATGAAATGAATTTAATTCCTTTTTTAGGTTCATTCTCTCCTATAATGTTTATATTCAACCAGCTTCAGAATCTTCTTTATTCGTCTTCAACAAATGCGACATTAAAAAATGTCGACGTGGTTGCACCACTCGCCTCCTTTCGGGGACCCGAATTGGTTGTCGATTGCGAAGATATTTGGGGAACATTTCCACATGTCACGCAGGACGTACACGAGAATGAGTCACGCCAGAGCTTGAAGACACGCTTGTTGCAGATGAATGCTATGAAGATGTAGACTCCCTGGAGAGAGTTGAGGATGATGAAGATATACCAAAGAGCTGCGACGTCAGCGAAGGCAGCGACAATACCAAAGATCCATGTGAAACCAAGTAGGGTAGACATCTGCATAAGATGCAAAATAAATACAGGCTATCAAAACTTCTTAAAGAAATGTGGTAGATATCTAGAATCACCTTTTATCTATTCATATCTCATACTTCAAAGGCATGATTTAATATCAACTATTTCAGGGTTCTTAAAAAAAGAGAAAGCCAAAGTCATTGTGCTGACAAACTGAACAGGAATGATAAACTCACATTAAAATATCCTGAAATATATTACTGATGGAGCCTCCCAGCGTGTCCACACACAAAACATTTATCCCGAAACTCTATAACGAAACGTCGTATAAAGAATCATCGTATAAATTTCAGAGTGTCCACACACAAGAAACGTCGTATAAATAATCATCGTATAAATTCCAGGATGTCCACACACAGAAGAAAGTAATCCTGAAACTCTACAGCGAAATGTCGTATAGGTGCGCAGTTTGCTACTGCGGTCATGAAATGGAAGCGGAAATGAGAGGTCAGGTCTCCTTTCGCGCGAGGTCACGTTTAGCCCCGCCCAGTTAGTTACACCAGTTACACTAGTTACGTCCACACACAGCACCTTCCGTGATTAGGCGTGATTCTTTATTGAGTTCTAGTTCGAAACGATGCCCAAACCTGCGTTTCGTTATACGACGTATCGTTAGTGAGCGTCCGCACACACAAGTTCATCGTAAAACTATCGCGAAACTGTATAACTATCCCGAAACGGTATAACTAATCACGCCTAATCACGGAAAATGTTGTGTGTGGACAGGGGGTTCATGATGGAATCAATTGGAGCGACCCCCCCCCTCTCTCTCTCTCTCTCTCTCCTTGTTTTTCAGAAGCCAATGTTTGTACAATGGATTAATTTGTAAATCAATTGTAGATCTTCAGTAATTTTGTTCTTTTTCAAATTGTAAAAAGGGTTAAACATTAATGAAAACCATATCATTATTACTTTGCGTATATCAATGTTGCTCTATAATATTGACCTGTCCATCTAAATTTGGGCATCCCAAGCTTATATGGATATCAAAGAGGCTCAAGCCAAAGTGTAGGCTAAATAATCTGAAGGGGGTGATATTTTATAAAGGAAATTGATCAATATGGTGAATATAAGCACGTGTCTTCTCGAGCCTCCATACTTTTAAGTGGAGTATCTATAAGAAAATTATGGTCTATAATTACCTTCACATTAATCCAAAGGTTACTGAGTTGCTTCGAATATGTATTGGTCGGTCCTTGTGCCTTCGGGGCTTTCTTGGTGCGAATTCCCGCGATGATCGATGAAAAAATAATAAGATTAATCAGAAGAAAGAAGGCTATTGGAATTCCAAACATATACAGATTCGCTAATCCATCACCAATCCAACAACCCCCTTGCCCATAGGACAAATTGAATTTAGGTGCATTGAAGCCAGTGAAGAATAGACACATACAGGGGATCATTATGAGTAGAGGACACATCCAAGCAAAGACTAGGAAATACGACAGAATTGCAGCGCCCTCATTAAATTTCGTTTGACGAACATTCACAGTAACACCAAAGCGTCTATGGAGATCAACAGCAAGGGCAGACGTATGAGAAAAGACAACGAGCCACATGTAGTGTCCCATGATGGCAACTGCAATACATGTACCGGGAATCGTATCAGACACGCCGCTTACCAAGAGAAGGGTATGGGCAATTACCAAGGAAACAGAAAGACTCATGATGAGTACACTGAAGGTTGTCTTTCGCATGTTTTTGAACCAACCATACGTAGCTATAGTCAGCAACAGGGCTATGATCGATAAGCAAGATCCAATAGCACTAAGAACAGCCTGTGTTTGAGAATAGTTTAGGAACCTTTGCGATTCCGTTTTGATAAAATTACAAACTTGGACGCTATGATTGCCTATTTTGGTGAATTCGCTAGATGGGAAACTGATGTTTTCTATAATGTATAGCAGGGATCCATCATGCATTTCTTTAAATAACGATGCATTGAGCGTGAGCAGTGGACATGACTCAAAATTAGTAAAGTTGCATACGTAGATGTACTCATCTTTGGTGTAAGACTCTGTTGACATGTCAAGTGTGTGCGTAATATAGTAGGTTGAATTATAAAGAGAGAAATCGGGATTCTCAAAGTTTATACCGCTCGTCATATTGTCAAAATAGGGTTTGGGGTTTGAAACTGTGGCTTGATTTGGACAGTAATCCATTTCAGATAAACAACCATAGGTTACTTGAAATCTAGAAATTTGACAATAGAATGACGATAAAGAAATACCAGAAGGTTTACTAGAAGAGAAAAACAAATCGAGTTCTGCAAAGAAATTGCTTTCCAGATATCCAGAGATATTGACTCTTCGAGTACATTTTGTTTCATTCCCATCGACATAATATGGAGTCATCACTTGTATCCGATCTACTGTTATTTCCTGGGTCAAATTAAGAATATCATCTAAAGCAGAATGCAGTTCATCTGCAAGTAAAAAAGACGGAAGACATTGATCATTCAGTTTGGAAAGCCAGTCAATGCATTCAATGCTGATATTAGTTGGGAGATTAGTTGCACCACGACAATCTTTGTTAGTGATATGACGGGGATCGGCTCTGATGCATGAATGTTGTTCGGCCAGTATAAAACCCTTAGGACAAGTCAGATTCACACATGTGAGGGTTTCTGAGTCAAAACGTTGATCAACTCTACATGACACCGGTGACCTAAAATCCCTAAAATCAAGCAATAAAGATATAGAGATGACATCAGTAGTCACACCACTATCTCCTCGAACAATGCAAAGGGAATCCGTTGTAGTACTGTTGCATCTATCTGCAATAGGAATAACAGGACAGGATCTTTCAATACTGCTCTCTAACTCCGAAGCCTTCATAAACCACTTTTCGCATTGTTCGATAATGAATGCTACTTTCTTTTCGAACGTAAGGCTAAATGTCCTGGAACAGCACTCGGCTTCTAAGACCCAAGGAATAAGGTCCTGTGTGTCTTTACCATTACATATAGCACAATACACATTCTTGAAGGTTATTTCACGCATGAAGTCAACTGGTATGAACTGATAGGGACTTTGAAGGTCGGCATCTCTTGCACATTCAAACCTAACGTCATCTCGAGTCCAAGACTGCGGACAACTACTGACGAATTGGTAGTACCCGCATGATGGTGATCCTGGTGCCCTGATGCAGGTTACTTGCTCATGGTTGATTCCAACGATAGTTTCGGGAACAGGGTAATCAAGGGTACCGTTAGAAGTGCAAGATAGTGCGTAATCAAGGCAACAATCGTTGTAGAAGACACAGCGAGGATCACAGTGACATGCAAGATGAGAGTCCGGATAGGTCTGTCCACATGAGATATGAGTTTCCCCATCACTGCATAAAGCCGTTAACGGTGTGGGTGGTACTGGCCATCCGAAGACTGTTCTGTTCACATTTTCAGTAGAGCCTATAAGGCAAACAGATAAGATGAGGTTATGTTTATCATTCTCAATTAAGAAATTAATGTGTTAGAGTCATGTCTAATTTCCATGAATCGAAATGGAATTTATATTTATTGGCTGATTGATCATGGTGATGGGATCGAATAGATTGTCGTACTCACGTACTATTCGGAACAATAATTGATCTCAATTCCTAAACCGTGCATCAAAGGACCAGGGTACTGTCTGTAATATCTTTTATCTTTGGTCCGATTGTTCTTACTTCCAGTTGGTCATAGTATGTCCCATTTACGTTAGGGATAGTACCAGTCTTAAGTTTATAGTTTAAGGTTTTCGCTTCCGTGGGTTTTCATGCTACTTACAGGACGTAGGATCATCCTGGGACCAATAAGCCTGGAGCTTAGGTATTAGAACGGGAAGCGTCACTTCAAATGGTGCACTTTGCTTCTCAATGAATTTTACATCCTATATCACTTCGATATTATTATGATATGGATAAGTAGGGTAATTACTACTCACACCTCGCAATCTTCGGGCATGTCGACTGCAGTCTGATAGTGTTTTAAATATGATGCCACTCTAATCATATTTGATCTTGCTTGCTAAATTTGAGGTAATTTTTCAAAGGTTGCCTAGTTAGGACGAGAAACTGGTATTTTGTTAAGTTAATGCGTGTGAGGGTAATCACATACTGAATTTGCAAGATGTATTAATGTTTTTAAGAGTCTAAAAGTAGAAGGTTAAATACTTTTAAATAAATGAACCGGTATTGTAACTTAAACATAAACTCTATTATTGTATTTACTCATGTTTTAAACAAAAAACAGCAATGTTTTTGCAAAAATCAACATTTTGGCCTTGAATCTTAATTATATATCCTAACCAAATTATATTTCTCGCTCATTATTTCACGCTGGACATGTCTCAAACGAGATTGACATTATTGCTTACGTTTTTAAATGATAATTTCCCTCGAGATATTATCCATGCTCTATTGTTACACTGACAAAGTTAGGTATCTAGTATCATTTCACATGATGCATGTGCTTTTGATACGTGAAAAAAAGTTTAATATCTAAAATTGATTCAATCTTACCAAAACCAGGGAGGTCCCTGCCGAAACGAAGTTGATGAGAACTTTGGATAAAAGTCGAAATGATCATTAACAGATGAATCAAAACTCTGTTTTGTGTATTTATATTCATCCTTCCACTGAGCATTTTGCTAAAAGATTCAAAATATTATTGACGTTATTATAATCGATGGCAGGAGCAATCAAAAGTACGTCTTTTCCGTATCGTTGGCTGTGGAAAAATCAAGGAAATCATGATCTATGGTCGACTATACGAATTTTTATCAAATCCACTTAAATATAGAATTGCGCAATGATTTTGATATAAATATGACAGAGTTTACAGAATATGTACTTTGGGGAGATATGTATTTGTGCTGTGTAAACATTTCCCTTTTGCAAGGTCGTACGTCGGTTTTGCAGATGTTATTCACAAGATTAAAAAAATCATCAAAGTGCACATGTCGAAATTCTCTCAGTACAAATAAAAAGAAACCTCAACAATGGCGTTTCCTGTTTCAACTAAACATGCACCTTTTCCTTGTACTGTGGGAGTTTCGACATAATATAAAGAGAAACTTTAACAAGGACGTTTCCTGTTTTCAGCTTAATTGTAACAAATAAACAATAATATAAAAGTGAAACCTACATAATTATATGTAAAATCTGTATTATCTGTGCTCCCATATACCGGTAAAGTAGGTTTCACTTTCATATTTTTTATAGAAAGAGCACTTGATTGATTGATTTTTATTCGACAAGCTTCCAACATACACCAATATACGATAATAACAGATCAGAAATAAGTCAGCTTGAACAGGATAACCCACGAAAGCTCGAGAGCTTATTTCCAGTGGAGTCCCTTACAGACATGTATAAATTAATAACTTAAACTAGTAATAATTTTTTACAGACAGATAAGAAAAATTACTTATTAAAGATAATAATAATAATAACAACATTAAACTGATGATAGAAATGATAATAAGTACAAGAAGAAAAGGAAGAAGGAGAAGAAGAAAAAGAGGCGGAGATAAAAGAGGAAAATAATGATGAATTTGTAGAATTTCTATAACGTACGAAAACATAAGTATATACAAAATGAAAAAGTATGAACCGGCAGAAGAATACAAATTTCAATCATATAACATGTCATTTACTTCTATTATCTGACTGTCAAGTATTAGGTATTCCTTTAATTTCCTCTTAAAATGAGCATAGTTTTCTATTTCCTTTACACCATTGGGAAGGGAATTCCAATGTTTTATGGCATTGTAATGAAACGAATTTCCAATACTACACACAGAGAAATAAAAGGTGTTCTTGGGGAGTAAAACGAAATTGGAAAAATAGGGCGCCGCTATTACACCTTTTAGGGAGTAAAACACGGAAATAGGCAAGGGTGTATATTTGAGGGATGTAATTTTACACCCTATTTTAGTCAGACGAGCTCTGATTGGTCAGTGCATATGCGCATGCGCTACAGCAATGGCGCATCATGTCAATATAGGTACTGCCAAATGAATTTTTTAAAAGCATAATTCACATATTTTAGTCATGTTAGGGGAATTATCATGTTTCATTTGGGCATATTATTTGGGTGAAAGTTATCCGATCAAGAATAAGAGGTTGTACCGAGGGTTATTTTTGATAATTTAATGAAATTAGCAGAAGTGTTGTTTTACTAACTTGTACATAATTGTCTTCTTATACGTGTAAGTAACGGGAAGAAATTCGGTAAGGCAGGATTGTGTGTTTAGGTAATTCCATTACATTTGAACCGATAACTCCAGCCATAAGTTAGTTCTTACAGTCTGCTCTTGCATAGGCGCCGGAAGTGGGGGGGGGGGGGGGCAGTTGCCCCCCCCCCCAATCAAAAAAGTGGGGGGGGGGGCAAAACGCATTTTTGCCCCCCCCCAAAAAAAAAAAAACGCCCCCCCCCCTCCAAAAAAAAAAAAAAAAGAAGCAGTAAAGGAGTAAACATGGTTTGTATTTTTAACCCAAAAGAACATAACAATAATAAAAACCTGAATTAAATCACATAACAATTCCATTCAAAGAAAAGGAAAGTTCACAGGAATTTAATTTCTTAAACATTGCGCATGCCACCTATACGGTATTGATCAATGGAGGTCTGTATAATAGCGATACGCGCATATCGTTGACATATTGTGCGAGAATGGGAAAACGTGTCTGTTTTTTTTGTTATAGGGGTGAGAAGACATGAGCCCCTGAACGCTGGCGTAATGATGGGGGGGGGGGGTGTATTTCTTATTCGATACCAGTGATTTACAAAGTTTGCTGTTATGACATGATTTTCCGGTATTTTTTCTCCATTTTTTTTGTAAGTCACACCTTTTTATGCGTTTGTTGGCAAATAAGAAATTCCCAAATTACAGTCGGACGAAAAATACGCTTCTTTAGAAGGCTTTATGTCATGGTCTGCAAAGTGGCTGGGCTCGAGCCCCCCCCCCCCCCCCCCTCCCCTCACTTTTTGAAAAAGTATGTTAAAGAGAAAAAGAAAGAAAGACGGAGAGAAAAAATAAGTGACCTGCCAATGTCACAAATAAGGTCACATGCTCATCTGACCGTAATTAAACGCTAAAACCCCAGAGCGTACGGGGGCTCCGCCCCCGTACCCCACCTAGGGCCCTAAGGCGGTCCCCCGGATGCTCATCTGACCGTAATTAAATACCTAAAACCCCTGAGCTTCCAGGGGCTCCGCCCCCTGAATGCTCATCTGACCGTCATTAAATACCTAAAACCCCTCAGCTTCCGGGGGCTCTGCCCCCTGGCACACGTCAATGGCCTCAAAGAGGGCCCCTGGATGCTCATCTGACCGTAATTAAATACCTAAAACCCCTGAGCTTCCAGGGGCTCTGCCCCCTGGACCCCACCAAGGGCCGTAAGGCGGGCCCCTGGGTGCTCATCTGACCGTAATTAAATACCTAAAACCCCTGAGCTTCCGGGGGCTCTGCCCCCTGGACCCCAACAAGGGCCCTAAGGCGGGCCCCTGGATGCTCATCTGACCCTAATTAAATACCTAAAACCCCTGAGCTTTCGGGGGCTCTGCCCCCTGGAACACGTCAATGGCCTTAAAGAGGGCCTCTGGATGCTCATCTGACCGTAATTAAATACCTAAAACCCTTGAGCTTCCGGGGGCTCAGCCCCTTGACCCCCTGCCGAGGCTCATGCCCTGAACCCCACGCCAATTTACGCTCTACCTGATCGTTAATACTCCACCTTGAAAAACGTTCCGCGGGACCTGCAAGTAACGTGTTAGACTGGTGGTGATGCAGAGTTTTCGTCTGCCCCCCCCTTCCGAACGTTTTTTCTCATTACGTCACTGCCCCTGGAAGGTGAGCCCCCTGGAATGTTTGCCCCCCCCCCCCCCCAATCCCAAACTGCTTCCGGCGTGCCTGTGCACTTGTGTTGAGTTCCGCTAATTGTTGTTTAGGTGAGCATTAAAGCCTTTCAACATATAACTCGACATTCTGGTCTGATTTCTTTAGAGCAGTGAAACGTAGACAAAAGGGTGAGAATCAGTAACTGTCAGGTGATTACGAAGCATGGATGATTGATTGCTCGAGGGATCATCAATTGGTTGATGCTGTGCATAAAAAGGGTGTAGATTTACTATCCACAGGGTGTGGAATCGATCATAAAGGGTATAAAATTCAACCCCACGGGTGTAAATTTGAACCCATTTTTCATGAAAATGGAACCAAAAGTGTTAAATGAGCACCCTTGGGTGCAAATTTCACTCCTTAAAGGGAGTACAATTATAACCTTGGGGTGCAAATTTACACCTTCTTATGAAAAAAAGTAATTTACTCCCTACATTGGGGAGTAAATTTACTCCCTGAGGGGTGTCACTTATGCGACAAGCAGTTACTCCCTATAGGGAGTCAATTTACACCTACTTTTCTCTGTGTGTACCTACACTCTAAAAAAAAACTGCTCAATTTGAGTCAAAATGTTACTCTTTTGAGTAGTCAAAAGGGAACCACCCCACTTTTGAGTAAATTTTACTCAGCATGTGTTGAGTAACAAATCTACTCATCTGTTGAGTAAAAATATTACTCAATAAAAGACTAAATCTCTACTCAGTTTGAATGAGTCAACCTTTACTCAATATTTACTCCTTTGTTGAGCGGTTCCCTTTCTTACTCAGTACTGGGTAGAAACGTAATCAACTCATGTCGAGTAAGAAACTGCTCATGAGTTGAGCCAAATTTTACTCAATTAACGAATACATGTTTTGACTCAAATTGTTTGAGCAATTTTTTGCTCAAATATTGAGTATGATGTTATCTGGGTAACGCTTAGTTGCTCAATCAATATTGAGTAAAAACATGTACTAAGTTAAGTACATGTTTTTACTCAATACTGATTAAAACAAAGGTGGATTCAACTAGGGTTTTAACTTTTTGACTAAGGGAAACCGCTGATTAATATTGTTCTTTTTTTAACAGCTGTTAAGTAACCATTATTTGTCAATAGAGAATATAAACCATAATTTTGCCTGATTTCTAAATTTAGCATTAATTTGAAGTTCTTCACTCACACACTATGCAAATAACATAAAGTCAACGACATTTTAAATTCAGTAACATAATTTGTGGACTTTAATTTCCCAAATCAGTTTGAATCACAGTGTTAACATACATGATATTAAAAACCTCTTTTGTCTACATCTTTTCTTTCTCTCTTCCTCACTTTGAATTCATAATTTGTTGAGGTAGATATTCCCCTTTTCCTTCGTATTTTTGCTTTTGTTTTACATTTGGTATATACAAAATTTAGGATAAACATGTGACATAATACAATTATAATTATGTAAACGATACTGTTCTAAATTGTACTCTCGTTTTTGAAATGCAACTTATGCTACGGTCACAAAGGTTCGTACGAACGATAATTTCGTAAGAATCTCCCTGTTTTTCCATTGTCTTCCCGAATTTCTATTGTCTGAAAAATCGTTCGTACGGCGTTCGTAGCAGTTCGTAATGCCATTTGTGACCGAGGCTTAATGTCAATGTGCAATTCAGTAATATGTAACTGCGATGCATGATTCAATAAAAATACCATACCATACCATACCAAAAGTACGTAGTTTAAAAATTTCAATTAAAAAAAATGTAACTTTATATCGCCGCATCATTCAAGTTTTTGGCATCAATGCTATGTGTTAAATACCAGTAACATAATTTGTGGACTTTAATTTCCAAAATCAGTTTGAACCACAGTGAAAACTCAGAGTTCTCTCATCATACATGATATTAACAAGTATGTAGTTTAACAATGTTACTTTACATCGCATCATCATTCAAGTTTTTGGCATCAATTCTGAATGTTAAATATCAGTATTAAACAAAATTTGTGGAATTTAATTTCCAAAATCAGTTTGAATCACAGTGAAAACTAAGAGTTTACAAATTTCAATTTTAAAACAATGTTACTTAAAAAGTTCATTTTATGCCCTTTAGTATGAAACCTCAATCAGGAAAAATGAGCTAGGAATAAAAAGTTCTGTTTGTTTAAAGTAATGCTTGCATTTCCATAATTTCATTAAACGAACTCTTTTCCCCTGGCTGCCTGCCGTACCAACAAACATAATTGACAAAAGGCTTAACACCGTTTCGTTGACAATCAGCCATGCATGAGGTCTTTTTTTCTATGGCTGATCTTCAACGAAACAGAGTTGTCAATTGTGTTTGTTGCTACGGCAGGCAGCCAGTGAAAGCGAGGTCATTTAATCGTGGACCTACTACAAATGGACACTGATCGGTACCATAATACATGCATGCACCTGACTCTGTCAAAAGTATCATAATGACATTCCAAACATGCTTCCAAGCTTTGATCTCATCACGACCGCCGCCAGTCAGCCATAAAAAAAACAGAGCTATGCCTGGAACTCTAAAAAAAAATGCCTGCGCAAAAGAAGCTGAATCGCTTAAAATCACGGAAATGTATGTGCAGTTGTGGCGTACATATGAATATTAACGTATATGAAGTCTTCAATAGAAAATTAGAAGTAGTTTACACGAGAAACCTGTAAATTTGGCTGTAACACAATGATTTTAAACTTCATTTTAAAACTTATCCTATCCATTTCCAAAGAATAGAAGGTAATATGACAGTAAAGAATAAGTATTTTTCAAAGTTTTGCAAGTCCAGATGTATGTCTACCATATGCAGTGTCCACTTCTTTAATAATCAATCTAATATCGCACAAATTGTCATAATTTGGGGTTCACTGCTTATCCTGAAACTACACTCTGGGCCCTGGCCTAGCGAAAAGAATTTGAAGAAACGTGAAAGTTCTTTTGTCTGTGATGATGCGTGATTACATAATAAACATTGTCGCGTCAAATAAATGTCCTGATCAACATACTTATTATCAGGTGGCGGTAGGAATGGTGTGATCAAAGAAAGACTCTCATTATTAGTCCATCTGTACTAGGGTCCATGGTTTAATAAAATCCTTGGTACGAATTCCATAAATGAGACGACAAAGAAGTCCCATAATACAGCTGCCTGGGCAGGGTAATCCAGCTGTAGTATTTGAAACATCTTGTAGCAGTAGTTAACTGCTGCTTTCAATGAAGAGCATGAATAGGCGCTTCTCTCGATGACTACGTAACCAGTGGCGGATCCAGGGGGGGGGGCCGAAACGGCCGCGGCCCCCCCTATTGGCGGCGCAAAAAAAAGGAAGAAAAAAAAAAGAGGAAGAAAAGAAGAGAAAAAAAGAAAGGAGAAGAGGAGAAAAAAAGAAAGGAGAAGAGGAGAAAAAAAAAAAAAAAAAAAAGAGAAAAAAGAAAAAAAAAGCCCCCCCCCCCCCTCCCTCTACCACTCCGGGGTCGGAGGGACCGAATTTGTGTTCCCAAGATTTCTGATAAAGAGTTACTTTTCACGCAACAAAGTCCGGCCCGTAATACACAAAAATCCTGCCCGTACTGACTTTACAGATAGAGGGGTGCTTTCAAAGAGAGGGAACATACATGTGCGTACCCTAGATAACACTGAGTGGGTGGGTGGGGGGGGGGGGGGGGGAAGAAAAGTCGGGTGAGAAAGGGGGAAAGACAAGGAAATGGCGCTTAGTGACAGTAACGACGAGTAAGGGAAAACTGTAATCGGGAGATTTAGGGTCATTCCAGAAGGCTTGGCAAACGTAATTGAATAGAGGGGGGCCGGGCCGGCCCCATAAAATCTCGAGCCGCGGATTCAAAGTTAAACGTTAAGAACAGCCCCTGCGGTCATCACTCTTTAGTGAGAAATTTGAAAAGGGCACAATATTTTGGATGTCTTTTAAATAGAAGTTATATAATCAACAGTCAAATTTTAAATTAACGGTAGGGCCGCTTCACAACTCTTATTTTGCCCTTCATTTGGATTCAGCTCATACCAACTCGCTTGTGCTTGTATTTGAACTCATGTTTGTAGTAATCATGGACAGGGGCGGCAATCCTTGGCCCGATAGGGGGACACATCCCCAAGGAATTTAGAAATATAGCTAGAAAGAAATATAGCGGAAAGAACGTACATATTGGGCTTAGGGATTTTCTAGAATGCATAATTACAGCATTCAACATTGCAAAATCTCGCTTGGTCGCGAGGCCCCGGCCCTCGCCCGATAACACAAAACTATGACGCTCCCGGCCGTGATTTATACATGGTTGGTGTTATAGATCTTTTTTTCCTTTCATTTCTACTAACCTAGTTGTGTGCTATCACAATCATGATTGTTTCATTTTCCCTTTAAAGCAGGCGCGTAGCCAGGGGCGGTAGGGGCAGTAAAAGGACATAGGACGAAAAAGGAGCAGACAAAGAAACATTTTTGAAAATTCTGACAAGTCGAGAACGGTACAACGAATCGTCTTCTTTCTCTAATAATTAAATGGAATGTCAAAGCTTCCGCGCATCGCTCGGGAGGGGGGCAACTGAATTCAGACAAGGATTTGGAGTCGAGAATTGTAAAACGAATCATCTTCTTTCTCTAATAATTTAATGAAACGTCAACGTTTCCGCGCTTCGCGCGGGAGGGGGAAAACTGAATTTAAACAACGATTAAGAGACGAGAATGCTAAAACGATTCGTCTTCTTCCTCTAATAATTTAATGAACCGTCAAAGCTTACGCGCTATGCGCGGGCAGGGGAAAACTGAATTCCGACAAGGATTAAGAGTTGAGAATGGTACAAAGAATCGTCTCCTTTCCCTTATAATTTAATGAAACGTCAAAGCTTGGGCGCTTCGCGCGGGAGGGGGTGGGGGAGGGGGGCGGGAACTCAATTCAGACAAGGATTAAGAGTCGAGAACGGTACAACGAATCGTCTTCTTTCTCTGATAATTTCATTAAACTATGAAAGGCCAAAGCTTCCGTGCTTCGCGCGGGAGAGGGGGGGGGGGGAGGGGGGAGGGGGGCTGAATTCAGAATTCAGTCAAGTAATAAGAGTCGAGAATGGTACAACAAATCTTCTTTCTCTAATAATAATTAGTGAAAGGGCAAAGCTTCCGCTCTTCGCGCGGGCGGGATGAAACTGAATTCAGGCAAGGATTAAGAGTCGAGAATGGTACAACGAATCGTCTTCTTTCTCTAATAATTCAATGAAACGTTAAGCTTCTGCGCTTTACGCGGAGGGGGGAAAACTGAATTCAGAGAAGGATTAAGAGTCGAGAATGGAACAACGAATCATCTTCTTTCTCTAATAATTTCATTAAACTATAAAAGGTCGAAGCTTCCGCGCTTTGCGCGGGAGGGGGAAAACTGAATTCGGACAAGGAATACGAGTCGAGAATGGTAAAACAAATCGTCTTCTTTCTCTAATAATTAATTAAAGGTCAAAGAGCTACCCGAATATGAGTTTTTGATATCTTTTCTCGTTTATTTTGGTGATAAATAACACTTTCACAAAATACTTATTATGCTCAAATTGTTGCTCGCTCGCTTCGCTCACTAGCCGAATTGTGAAACCAGAAAATTACTTTTTCGGGCAAGTGGCTATAGCACCCCCCCCCCCCCCCCCGATGAAATGTCAAAAAAATTACCGGTATAGTGCTTCTAATATGACCTTGAAAAAACGGTCCTGCGCAATTTTCAAATTTCCGGCCCCCCCTATTGGAAATCCTGGATCCGCGCCTGCGTAACACTGTCCTGGCTTTATTGGTGTCCCTCAAAGTACCATCAAAAGCAGTTGGCTCCTTCCTCTGAAGGAGGCCAGAAAAAAAGTCCAAGCCAGTTCCTTCCTAAAATGATAAAATTTTGATATGTAGTTAACATGATAGGAAAAAACAAGGTAGAGGTTAATTTATGTGCATTAAGTTTCGATAGGATGATAACAACTAATTGGTTTTGATAAAATCGGGGGAAGTTGTCCTACTCCGAGTCCTAGGGGGTAATTGTCCTCTGGGGTGGTTATCTTCAGGGGGTTATTTTCTGGGGGGGGGGGCGTAATTGTCCCGCTGGTAATTGGCCAATTGCCAGAGGTAATTGTCCTACAACCATCTGCATCAATAGGCCTACCCCAGGCCAATACGTGTTTAATACAAATACAATAAAGTAGGCTAGCTATTACCGGTCACTAATTAATGCATGCACACTCGCCCTTAGAGAATTGCCCAAGTTCACAATCAAATTAATGACATCGACAGTGACAACAATAATTTCACAATGTTGATCAACACAGTGTCCTTGAAACTTGACTAAATATCACACGGTAGCTCTTTTAATATTATCATGAGGATTTCTTACCTAGAAATGTCGGTTGGAGCTGTTCCAAGCTCGATCCATGAGCTCAGAATTTCTTCCCAATGTGTCACATCTATCTCAGTTCTGTTGCATCCACTATGAACATGGCAGACAAAGAAAGCGGACAAAATATACAGTTCCTCTGGTAGACAAAGGAACATCCCTTCACTGCTATTATGTAGAAAGGTGAATATGCATGTGACACCTGTTTCTACACATTTTTACATAATAGCAGTGAAGGGATGTTCCTTTGTCTACCTGGGGAACTGTGTATTTTGTCCGCTTTCTTTGTCAGTCATCTCTCTGCACGCGCACATGCATGCACGAGACAGCTAATACACAACCGTAGTTTACTCAAAATTGACACAAACGAAGTTCTTACTCAATGTTGAGTCATTGATTTACTCTTTATCGAAGGTAACAAATTACTCGGGTGACGAGTACCACTAAAATTAAGGTCTTACTCCAGCTTGAGTACTGAATTGCTCATTTTGTTACTCAACTTGTTTTACTCGGCACAATTTACTCGCTGACATTAAGAGTGTACTCTTTCTGGTAAGTTAAAGTTGAATCGGCTACTTCTTGTGTTATAATCATGTAAGTCAGTAACAAGATCGAAGTTGGATCGAATATAATGATTCGACCTAGTATGATATATTTTATGCACGTGATGCAATACGAGTTGTTTTGATCTTTGGTCGACTTCAAGAAAGCTAGCTTTAGAAAGTTCGCTGTATCCAACATGAGTTCTTGGACCAAAACAGTTGATAAATCTCACCATTTTGTTCTGTATAATCTTCAACTTCTTTTGATCTGACTTGTTTATGTTACTATACCATGCAGGGTTAGCATAGTCAAATAAATATTGAATAAGAGCAAAACAGAGTGTACGTCTTGCTTTTAAATCCATACAACTTTGATACCTGTACAAAAATTTCAGACGAGAATTTGCTTTTTTTACAACTGATTGTACTAAAGATGAAATGAAATTGCGCTAGCCAACTCAATGCCTAAATACTTCACAGAATCTTTTCTCTTGATTACTTGATTATTGTGTGTCACTTTGAATTCAAATGACTTTTTAGAACTACTTTTAGAACAAAACAAAATGCTTTCTGTTTTTCCCAAGTGTAAGAAAGCTTATTATCAGTCATCCAATCGACACACGTAGACAGCTGTTCACTGAGCTTTTCCTCAATATATTTAGGATCAGGATTTGAATAGAGTAGTACGCTGTCATCTGCGTACAATAATAGTTTAAAGTCTTTTATACAAATACACATATCATTTATATAACTTGAAAATAGAATTGGGCCTAAAATGCTTCCCTGAGGAACACCGCATGTTATAGGCATTAGTTTGGAACGAATATCATGAATGGCTACTACTTGGTGTCGATTAGATAAGTAGGATCTGAACTAATCTAAACTTGCCTTATTAAAACCCATTAGTTGTAACTTCTTCAATAAGACGCAATGATTAACTGTATCAAAAGCTTTTTTGCAGATCAAGGAGCACCATACGAACAAAGCGCCCTTGGGAAGTTTCTGTCCTCAAATAATCAGTCAAATGAATTAGACATGTTTCAGTCGAATAATCATGTCGAAAACCAGATTGAAATTCATAAATTATATCATTTTCTTTGAAGTATCTTTCAATTTGAACACAGACCGATTTTTCTAGAGTCTTTGATGCTACGCTTAAAACACTAATAGATCTATAGTTGCTAACATCAGTTGTATCTTTCTTTTTATAAAGTGGAGTCACTTTTGCTATTTTCATATCCTCTGGAAAAGTACTTGTCAAGATAGATAGGTTCATTAAGTAACTTAGAGGCTTAAATAAAACCTTCGCACCATATTTTAGGAATTTAGCTGGAATCATGTCTAACCCAGTACTTTTTGATACATTCAACTTACGTAACTCTTTGAAAACAAATTGTTCACTGATTGGTAATAACTCGAAGCT
>JAVYIG010013703.1:21185-45819 GCA_035222895.1 Strongylocentrotus droebachiensis
AGGAGTTTAAGGCAATAAATTACGGTCAGATACGCATTCAGTGGCCCGCCTTAGGGCCCCAGGTGGGGTCGAATCGGCGGAGCCGGCCCCGGAAGCTCAGGGTATTTAGGCGTTTAATTAAGGTCAGATGAGCATTTTTTTTTTTTTTTAATGTTACTATTTTGTGACACTGTGTCACTATTTGGCGTGGGGTCCAGGGGCGGAGCCCCCAAAAATCGGAGGTTTTAGGCATTAAATTACCGTCAGATCAGCATCTAAGGGCCCGCCGTAGGGTCCTAGGTGGAATCCAGGGGGCAGAGCCCCCGGAAGCTTAGGTGTTTTAGGCATGTAATCACGTTCAGATGAGCATATTTTGATGCCTCATTATTTTTTAACACTGGCAGTTAACTATTCTTTCTTTCTTGCTCTCATTCTATTTTATTTCTCTTTAATATACTTTTTCAAAAAAAGTGTGGGGGGGGGGGGGGAGGGAGCTCGAGGCTCCCGATCCCCGCCCTATACCTCGGGCCCTGACATGTAGGAATCTCAAGAATCATATTTCTTGCCTGGCTGTAAATTCAGGAATTTGTCATTTTCCAACAAACACATACGAACGTATATAATTTACTAAAAAGTGAGGAAAAATCTCGGAAATTATGTCATTTCAGCATTATTTGTAATCCACCATTGTGGAATTAGAAATAAACCACGTTTGAATTTGATTTCCCCCAAGACTTCTTGCTCTCATTCTATTTTATTTCTCTTTAATATACTTTTTCAAAAAAAGTGGGGGGGGGGGGGGGGGGAGGGAGCTCGAGGCTCCCGATCCCCGCCCTATACCTCGGGCCCTGACATGTAGGAATCTCAAGAATCATATTTCTTGCCTGGCTGTAAATTCAGGAATTTGTCATTTTCCAACAAACACATACGAACGTATAATTTACTAAAAAGTGAGGAAAAATCTCGGAAATTATGTCATTTCAGCATTATTTGTAATCCACCGTTGTGGAATTAGAAATAAACCACGTTTGAATTTGATTTCCCCCAAGCCTTTCCGGAGTCCCCCCCCCCCCCCCCCCCCATCAGTACGCCAGTGTCTCCTCTTTTCCTTTTTTCTTTCCCTTTCCTTCCTTCTCTCTTATTTTTTTTGATAGGGGGGGGGGGGGGGTCAACAGCCTGGGAGGCAAGGCCCTTTCGGCCCCCCAATCTCCTTCTTCCCCTTTTCTTTTCTTCTTCCTCTTCTTTCTTTCCCTTTCTCTCCTCTTCCCTTTCCCTTTCTTCTCTTTTTTTTTTTTTTTTTTGCGGGGGGGGGGGGGGGCCAAGGCCCGCTCGGCCCCCCCCCTGGATCCGCGCCTGACTTTGGATTACTATAACTTTTTATTGAAACAATATATAAACCTCTCCCTCGCACAGCATATTTTCGTTGTACATATGCAAATTCTTGGAAAGTTATGAAAAAATGCAATTGTCCGATTTTGATATATGGAAAATCATGTTTTTTATAAAAATTAAATTTTTCGAAAAAAAAAAAAATCATGTTTTTTTACTTAAATTTGCGATGTTAATTAATCCCAAATTCTTTGAAATTGGTATCAAAATGTAGATAATTTAACTCTCTTTCATATGACACCTAACTCATTGTGGTTCAAGGCTTCGTTAAAATATTATTCACATAATACTATTTTGTCGTCAAAAGGGACACTTTTTTGATGGGGGCGTCCCCCTGGCCACACTCACCACTTAGAACATGCCAGACGGTCAATCTGTTATGTGGAGCTATGCGATCTTTACATCTGTGCATATTAAAATTGGTTTCGTGCCCAGCTAGGTTGACCCCAACTGGCTCCCGGTCTAGGACCCCCCCAGGAATGAAGGAGGGGTCTGAAAATTTGGACCCCATCATTTTTGGTCAATTGGGACCCTTTTGAAGCCAAAACAGCACAAAAATCAACTTTGGCACAAAAATCCTACGGGAGCTGTCTCAGTGACATACCGTACCACACTAATAGCTTTCCATACTCTGGGCTCAGCTGATTCAATTTAGAGTACGTATTATGTGTGCATGCTACATTTGCCTCTGTCTCTGCCTCTGGTCGATCATGTGAATGTGATGAGAGACTCGTTTTGTGCATTAGAAAAGGTGCTGTTTTCGTCATGACAGTCATTCATCATGCAATCATCATTCAGTAAGAAATTTGTTTTGACATATATACCTATATAGGTCATAGGTAGACGATTCATACAATCAAGCTCGCTTCATATCACGCCAATTTATGGGCGACTCTACACAAATCAATATACCTAGGACAACGTGCAAAATAGTAACCTGGGGCTCGTTCCTAGAAACCAACGACAAGACAGTAAGACCGCCGGGTGAGCCCCAAAATTCGTCAGTTTTGTGACCTCGGCTCGGCATCTACTTTTTGTATAGTGGAAATTATTACAGAATACATTTTGATATCATAGTCACAACTCGTCAATCGAAAAAAATGCATATAAGTTCAAAAAATGGAAAAAAGGTGCTTAAAATCATTTTTTTTTTCACCGAGGTTGTCCAATCACTGTGCATGTATCAAGTAACAATTACTGCGCTTCATGCTTTTTAGCCAATCACAGGCAGTGTTGTGCACGTACCACTGGCGCGCGCTATTTCGAGCTTCAGGTGTAGCAATCATGTCGTCAACAACTGAATGATTCAGAGGAAAACACAGGTTTTTGCTGCATGCATACAATTTCGACTCACAGTAAGGTGATATCTTTCAGTGGGAAGATTTACAGAAAATTCAAGGAGTGTGCAGATCTTTGGAAGGACGTCAGTTTTGGGTTTGAACTAGAAAACAAAATTGCTGCGAATGCGGTCAACTTCGACTTCGACTCGTTCGAGCTGCAGACAGAGCAGTACTCGCCCGGCGCTTCGGGCGGAGGAGTGTACCAGGGAGGTGTTCGAACTGCAACAAGTTCAACAAAAAAGAGGTAGGCCTAGATCTAGACTATGTCATTCCAAAGAAATTATTGTATTAACTATTTCAGCATGTTTAGAATAACTCTGATCCTATTCATTTTCTTCTTCTTCTTCTTCTTCTTCTTCGTCTTCTTCTTCATAATCTGCCTCCTTCAAATTCAATACTGAAGTCTTGCAGATGCCGTAATTGATAATAATATACTCGGCCTGATTGGGGTGTGCAGGTGGACCATTACACCGGGGTTTCCCCCTACTCTTATATGAATAGTGCAATGGTTCTTAACGTGCAAGGGTGGTGACTCTCCTGTACACGGGGCCTCCATTTAACGTCCTATCCGAGGGACGGAGTGTTTTTCACTTGACATAACCTGCGTCTAACAGTAACAAGGGAAGGGACATGTTAACACACAATACAGTAACCAGTCAGCACAGATATTTTTTCAATTATTTGTATTTTGATGATAGTTATATGGATTCAACTCTTACTGTAGGTTTTGTATTGATGAATACTTCAGTATGTCTGTCTCATAGAACTCTAGACCTATTATTTTTTAATAAATTATATTAAATGAGCCTTGCTTTTATTTATTTTCTTTCAATAAAGGTATGTCCAACCAGGATACCATGCGGGCTGCTACTGGCACTTCTGCAACATTACAACAATGAAGTGAGCACAGATCAAGGCAAAGAGGGAACAATAAACCCATTGTATGTCACATTACTTGTAAATGTAAAGCTTTTTTAGGAAATTCAATGTAAAGACCTTCCTTTTTTTTGCCAATTTCCGCCAGATTCGATAAAGCAGATAACTTTGGACTTTGGAATGGAATTTGGACAAATGTATGAAATTACCTGCTGGAAATTTTAAAGAACATGATTTAGATATATATGTTAGACTAAAGAAGATTAGCAGAGGCTACGACCCTGTCATCCATGAAATTTAAAATTTTATTTACAATGTATTAGGTGTGTTTTTGCTAAAAACATACATACATGTAGTAATGCTTTTTGAGCAATCGCTTAAAAGAATGTTTGTTATTGAAAATATTACTTGTAAATGTAAAGCCTTTTTTGGAAATTTAATGTAAAGACCTTTCTTGCAATGCTCTATTTTGCCAATTTCCGCCAGATTTGATAAAGCAGATAACTTTTACTAAATGGCATTTGGACAAATGTATGAATATATATAGATATATATATTAGACTGAAGAAGAATAGCAAAGGCTGCGACCCTGTCATCTATGAATATATATTTTTTTTAATCTCTAATGTATATTTTATGTGTATTTTTGCTGAAATACGTACTTGTAATCGCTTGTGAAAGAATGTTTGTTATTGAAAATATTTTAATGTGAATTGACAATGTGTTGTATAACTGATGATGAATCATTTCTCTACATCAACCCGAAGAGCAGTATCCATGTAGTCAAGCAGGCTTACAATATTATTGACTATGTATTTTGAGAATATGAGATAGTAATATGTCATATATTTGATGTGAAATCAGATTATAATTGTTTAAACATGCCTTACAAACTTTGTTTTAAATTGTGATTTATTTTATTTAAAATGACATAAAAAGAGATAGAGAGTGGGAAAGAGTGAGGGGGGGGGGGAGGGAATGGGAAAGAGAGAGGGGGAGTGAGGAAAGAGGAAGAAAGAGGGGAATGAGGGAAAAGGGGTGGGGGGGGGCAAGAATGAGAGAGGATAAGGAGAGAAAGAGGGGGATTAGGAAAGAGAGAGAAAGGGAAGGAATGAGGAAAGAGGGACAGGGGAATAGTTTGACTGCACTGCAGCTTTGCTCGATATCAATACAAGTCATTTCCCTATAGCATAATACACAGCTATCTCAGATTGGACCCAAGGGGGCGTTTGTCATATTTATTAAAAATTAATTTGAGCATTATTAATTTGTGTGCAGTTTTTTCTACTGACGAGTTGCACCATCATCTTCAGTATATTTTTCTACATATTAGGGGTCATTTTCAAGTAGATGCCGAGGATGGGTCACAAAACACAAAAACTAAGGCACTTTTGAGGGTTCACCCGGCGGTCTACAGTCATAACTTTATCCGCCAATTACGGAGATGTCTATGATCTTCCTAAACCGTTTCACGAAGAGCTTACTAGCTAGTATCTCGTGAGATCGATACTATCGGCGAGAATAGGAGCCGAGACTTAGCCTTAGTCGCAATACCACCGGATTATTACAAAATTAATATTAGGGAAAATGCAAATATTTAAATGAATTAGTAATAAAAAAAGATTGAAAATGATACCAAGAAATAAGAGATGCAATATACTACCAAATTTGTGTAGATTATACAATAGAAGTATTTGTAAAATATAATTGTGAGTATTTCATTACATGACCGGTGAATCAGTTTTGTTCTTGAGATGGGTACCCCCCGGATATTTTCGTTTGATAGTTTATAAAAATACACCAATATATGATTCTTAGAAAAATACGATGTAATGAAGTTTGTGTCCAATTTTTTAGGTGTCTGTTGAATAATAAAATGACAAAACTTCAACATTCCAAACGTTAAAAAAACTTGTTTTAAACTATTCGTTTTACACATTTGAAGATAGAATTTATCTCGAAAGCAATATGGGTCTGAAAACTAAAGAATACACTTCAAACTATGGCTTGCCTGCCGTGGCAAAATACATATCCCTTCGACGATTTTACAATGTGGAAATAAAGGCGTATAATCAGTTTATTTAAGTGGGAAAATCCTTAAATACAAACATGGTATATTTTCATAAGATTATCAAATACAAAAAAGGAGAACTCTCTGTTTAAGTGAATGTGTAGAAAAATCATAGTTGGAGGATTTATTGTCCTTTTTTGCCAGCCATAGTCTACCAAATAAATGACATGTGATGGCGCTGCCCATCGACTAAATAGTTATGACAGAGATACGACGGTGTCAGAGGCGTCATAACTACTTAGTCAGGATGTTGTCGTTGATCTTGGCAAAGAGGGCTTGGTGAAACACGTAGCGGACAAGTTGCTCACTAACGCTGATTTAGTCAAGAAGTTAGACTTGTGACGGTTTCTAGGAACGGGCCCCAAGTCAGCGCTAGCATCTAGCACTTGCACTCTCGCTAACTTGGGGAAGGAAGTTTGGATAAAGATGTCTTTATTATTATGAATTCTTTATTAGACGTAGCTATTGTTTGATTATATGACCACTAATAAAATGATACTAGATCTATAGGTCTACAGACTACACAGAGCAGAGACTGCAGTGACAGTAGTACCGCGATGAAGGCAGGCAGCTAGGCTCAGCCAACCAACCGACCGCGCCAGCGCTGCCCCAGCCTCCCGCCCGGCCGCCACAGTCGCGGGCTCTGTCCCATGGCAACCACTAAATTGTCAGACCGCTGCATAGACCTATGTCATGTCATTGCTTGGTCGTCTAAGATTAATTAAACATATAAATTTATCTGCAATAGGTCTTCCATGTGTTCATTATAAAATCCTAGTATTTTTAGTATATGCATGTCATGCATGACAAAAAATAGAGTTCTTTTTCATCCTCTTAGACTAGTCTTATTAATTTGCTGATTGAAAATTCAAAATACAAATTTTAGACAGACTGTATTTTCGTCTTCTCTTTGCTTTATTAAAGAAAAATTTATTGACTTACCTCATGTTTCAGTGTGCCGAGGGTCACTGACACACGGTGAATTACCCTGGATGCTGTTGAGCGGGTGATGCCATGAATCGTGGCCGTGGAATCAAGCACTGCCCCCGTTGCATAAAAATTAAAAGCTATGAAAACTTGCAGCTCTGGGGGAAGTGCCTGATTCCGTTGGGTGTCGTGCTGCAACAGGGGCCGAATCAAATTGATAATGTAACGGGTTTTGTCCGGGGTCCCTGCACCATTTACCGAGCGGTCAATAAATCTCACGAGACTCCAATCACCCGCACGGTTCTTTCATAAACAGTGAAGCTATCACTCCAACATCATCGATCGCACTCAGATCACGCTACTTTTCTATAATACACGGAAACACAGTGTCATTTTTACATCAAAAGGTACTTGCCTTTATTCACGAAGAACTCCAACTTTACAATGTAACTTCCCTTCAACAGCTAGTAGCAGTACTCCGATTCACCCTGTTTCACCTATCTTATCCTGCCCTCCCTAGCTACCTGCCCGAACACGTCCTCTCTTGCTCATGCCTAATACCTAACTGGTCCCCCGCATGCACTAATCCACATGCGCCCGCTACGTTGAAACAACTCCGTTACACTGCCCCCTCCTAAATTTAAAACGTCCTCGTTTTATAAACTTAAAAACAACTAATCCCGTGCGTAACATTAACTATAAAACTGCAAGTCACAAAACATCTCAAAACTTGAACAATTAATAACTTATGAAAAACATGAAAAATATACAGAGTCCGTTTCTTTTCTATTACACGTAGTAAGTCCTTTGGTTATTATCTGCGATCATCATATAAACTTGTGCACAGTGTCTAACATCTCACTGAACGGATTGGGTAGAATCATCAAATCCTGCAATGATGTCGACGTGAAACTCCTTCCTTGTTTCCTCTTTACTAACGAGGATACCCCCTTGAAATATTTGCCTGGTGGTAGTCTGCGTCACGCTCTGAATCCTCCCTATGATAGCTCGCGAGAACTGCTCATCTGACATAATTATGAACACCTACGACACCAGCTTGGACACTACGCACCTTCGTCGTCCCCCCGCCTTCTTCCTTCTGACTCACGTCGGCACTATTCCGCAAGAAGATGGCGCCGTACTTCCTCTCCCTCGTCTCTTGGAAAACTTTCTCTGCCCCATTATACGAGGTCTGGGAGGAAAATTCACCAACTTCCACCCTCTGGTTGCGCAAAAGCCTCTTCACGTCAAGGGGCGGAATCGGACGACCTATTTGGACACTCCTGACATCAACAGCTGTGCCTCCAAAACCATCTTCCGGCGACGCCACATCAGCGACTGCAGATTCCTCTGATTCAGAACTGGTGAGTTGATGCTGTCTCATCATAGCGAGTGGCTTACCAGACAGTCTTCTCGAGCGACTGCCTTTCCTCCCCTCTACTTCTTCCCTGGTGCGAGGAGAGACGACAACCTGGAGCGGGTCTTGGGGCAACTCATCGCGTTCAAGCTTTGCCTGAACAACTTGTTTCTTCCTGTCCTTTCTCTTCTTCTCCTCTCTCCGGTTCGGCAAAGGCGACCTCGACGGGCTCCTACTGCGACGGCGATGATCAGACTTGCTCTGCCTTTCAAGGTACCTTCCCCGCGACTGGCTTCGCTCCCGGTCTTGGGATTTCTCAGGATGTCTGTCTCTGCAATGTGCCGTTAAGTTGTCTTTCCTGTTGTATGCTCTGCTGCAATGTTGACATACAAAGCGTTTTTCGTTCTTGTGCTCGACGTCAATGTGACGATCCAAGCTCCTCTTGTGTGCAAAGTACTTCTGGCATGTGAAGCACTTGAGTGTCCTCTCGGAGTCCCCTCCCATGTTGATCCCTCAGCACTGACACGATCTGTGCATGTAACAAAGAAAGAATTGAAGTGATTACTAATTTATGATTTCAGTACAAATTCGAGGCTTCATCCGTCAATCCAGCAAAATAGTCACATAATCATGTCAATGCAATCACGCTAAAGTCAAATCTCATATAGAAGTCGCCCTGGCGCATTCCTTGTCCGTGGTGGATTTCGTCTAGGAGCTGGTATAGGTGCCGGAACTGGGCTTTGCTGTACAGTACTGTCCGCTTCACTTTGCAACAACTCCCCTTCGGATATGTCTCGTATCTGCTCAGTTCCTGTTTCTGCCTGGATTCCAACACCATCTTCTACAAGGTCTTCTGTTTGTGATATTCCACTCTCCTCTTCAGCGTGGTCTACTTGCTGACTTGTAGGTTCCTCAATCCAGGAGGCAAGAGGTTCACCTAAATAAGGCTTTAACCTGTCAGCATGAACAACCATCTTCTTTCCTCGGTTTTTTGCCTGTATCCTGTAGACGACATCAGACAATCGATGAATGATGAGGAACGGCCCTTTCCAACGACGCTGCAATTTCGGAGACAACCCCTTTGTCCTAGCCGAGTTGTAGCACCACACAAATTGCCCGACCGTTAATTCATGTGCATGTGCTTTCCTGTCGTAGACCTTCTTCTGCCTCCTTGAACTTTCTGATGTGTTCTCCCTTGCTCGTTCGTGCGCCAGCCTCATCTTGTTCCTTAGGTTTTCCGCATAATCTGTATCCAGACCGCGATCCAGCTCCCGATCATCCTTGCACAAGTCAGCGGAAAGGTCTATTGGCAGATGTACTTCTCGCCCTAACATCAACATGTTCGGTGTCTCGCCGGTCGACTCCTGAGGGGATGAACGGTAGGCGAAGAGAGCGAGGGGTAACTTCTCATCCCAATCTCTTTGCCGTCTGGTAGGTTCGATGGCCATGGACACAATGGTGATCAACGTGCGATTGGATCGCTCAATTAGTCCATCGGATTTCGGGTTGTACGGCGTTGTCCGTGTCTTCTCTATGCCCAAGACACTACACATCTCTCTGAAGACCGCTGATTCAAAATTTCGGCCTTGGTCCGAATGCAAGACTGATGGGACTCCAAAACGACACACAAACTGGTTCACGAACTCAGTCGCCACAGTTGTTGCTTTCTGGTCAGGTATCGCATAGGCTTCCATCCATCGGGTGAAATAATCTCCCACAACCATTATGTATCGGTTCCCTCGCTCCGACTCGGGAAGGGGGCCCATGATGTCCAAAGCGACTCTTTCCATCGGCATGCCGACTTGGTGTTGCTGCAAGGGGGCCCTCCTGGTCTTGTTGGGTGATTTTTTTAGAAGCACACACGTTGCATTGACGTACTGTGGACCTAACATCTGTATCCAGGCCAGGCCAGTAGAATCGCTGGCGAACCTTTGCCATTGTCCTACGCATTCCGAGATGTCCGCCTGAAGGCCCACTGTGTATTTCTTGGACCATCATCTTTCTGAGGGCCTCAGGCAACACAACATGCCACTCAATCTGATCGCCTCTGTTTGACTCTCATCTTCTACAAAGGACGCCGTTTCTGATCTCGAGTTGGTCCCAGCATCGCCAATATGCCTTCTTTGCAGCTGAAGAGGAAGACATTGTACTCCAGTTGGCCCGGTCTTCTCCTTTCTCCTTCACCTCTATGACCCAACTCATGGAACTGTCATCTAGTTGTCTGTCTCTCATGTCTGCAGAGGTGATTGATGGCTCAAGGGTCACGGCGTTCACTTTCACTCCATTGTCTATGTGAACTTCTGGGATTTTCTGTTGCTCTTCCAGAGGTGGCTCACCTCCTCCACACTGCTTGCAAGCAACACATGGCCTTCTCGACAGGCTGTCAGCGTTGGAATGAGAACGACCAGCCCTGTGTACTCTATGTCATATTCTGCTATGACCTGTAGCCATCGTGCCATCTGCGCCTGTGGGTCACGGAAATTCAGCAGCCATCTCAAGGCGCCGTGGTCGGTTCTGACAGTAATTTTACTTCCGTATAAGTACTGTCTGAAATGCTTGAGATAGACAACGACGGCTAGAAGTTCGCGTCTTGTCACACAGTAGTTCCTTTCGGGTTTGGATAGAGCTCTGCTTGCATATGCGATGACTCGCTCCTTTCCTCCTACTTCTTGAGAGAGTACCGCACCTATGCCCACGTTACTTGCATCAGTGTCCAGTATGTATGACTTTTCAGGGTCAGGGTATGCGAGGACTGGTGCCGTCAGGAGATGTTCCTTCAACTCAGAGAAAGCGCAGTCACACTCGTTAGTCCAGATGAATTCCCTGCCTTTTTCGGTGAGCTGGTGAAGAGGACGTGCAATGTTTGCAAAACCACCAATGAAACGTCGGTAGTATGACGCCAATCCGAGGAAGCTTTGGACTTCTTTAACAGAAGTTGGAACTGGCCAATCCTCCACTACTTTGATCTTTTCAGGATCGGTAGAGATGCCATCAGGTGACACTACGTGGCCAAGGTACAAGACACTCCTTTTGAAGAGATGGCACTTTCTGGGTTTCAGCTTCAACCCGGCATCCCGGAGGCGCTGGAAAACTGTCTCTAGTCTTGTCAACTCTTCATCTACAGTCTTCGCAAAAACAATCACATCATCGAGGTACACGAGTAGAACCTTCCAGTGTAAACCTGCAAGGACACGCTCCATAAGACGTTCAAACGTCGACGGCGCGTTACAGAGCCCAAAAGGCATGACCCGCCAGGAATAGAGGCCACCACGGACCACAAATGCCGACTTCTTCTGGGCATCCTCATCTAGCTCGACCTGCCAATATCCTGACGCTAGATCCAGAGTTGAGAACCATTCTGATCCACCCAGAGTGTCCAGTGTCTCATCAATGCGGGGTATCGGAAATGCATCTTTCACTGTCACGTTGTTGAGTCGCCTATAGTCTATGCAAAATCTCTTCGATCCGTCCTTTTTGCGGACCAACACAACGTTTGAAGCCCACGGGCTTTCTGTTGGCACTATGCTTCCAGATTGAAGCATGTCCTGTATCTGGGAGTCAATCTCTTGCTGTTCCTTTGGTGGGAATCTTCGTGGCCTCTTCTTTATCGTCGACGCATTCCCTGTGTTGATGCCATGGCGAACAAGGTTGGTCCGTCCAATATCTGTGTCAGATTTTGCAAATACGTCTTGGTTCTTGCGTAGAAGTTCGGCAATGTTGTCGTGAAAGCTGTTGGGTACCTCTGTCTTGCTCCGCTTCAACAAATCAACCAAATGTGGAGGGACGTCACCTGTATCTTCATCGTTGGATGTGTGCATCGTCATGTCTACAACATCAGTCTTTTTCACCGGGGTAAAGTAACCTGCCATTGTACCTCGCTTGATAGTGCATTCCCTGTCTCCGGGGTTGTACACTCGAATAGGTACTGTGTTGTCTGTAGATTCTGCCAAGATTCTTGCAACCATCACCCCTTTTCTTCCTACTTCGTTTTCCTCTGTAGGTTCTAGGATCCCGAGACCGGCTTCACCAGGATTCCCCTTAATCAATCCTGGGACCAATGCTTCATGACCCGGTGGAATCTTGGTAGTCTCCTCTACCACCACCCTGAAGCATAATCCATGCCCCAGCTTATCACTGCACTTGATTTTGTCTCCATTCAAGTCCAGTTGCAGTTGTTGTAAGTCGATCTTCGCATGTGTTGCTATCAGAAAATCCATTCCAAGGATCCCTTCTGCTGAGCCAGTATTGCCAAATATGACACGAATTAAACAAACCGTCCTGCCAACCTTTAATTCTAGACAGGAGCTGCCCATTGTCTCCATTCTGCTTCCATCAGCATTACAAACGTTTGTTCCATACCTTGTCAATTCTGCCTTTTTCTCGTTGGGAATTCGGTAGTATACTGTGTTAGAAAGAATTGTATCTGTTGCTCCCGTATCTACCAAAAGCATGGTCTTGATTCCCCTAATCTCAACTTCAACGTAGAGTCCACTCTGGACACATGCCCTAGACACATTATGTCTTTCCTGATCAGTTCTGCCCCTTTGGTTGTTCTCTACTGTTCGTCCTTTCCGGTTTTGCCCTTGTTTTCTTGTGGCCTTCCCTCGGGCTGCAGAGTCGGCTCGTGCTCGTTTCCCGACGGATCTTGTCCTTTCTTCTGAGGACAATTCCGAGCCAAATGCCCCTTTTCGCCGCAATTGTAGCAGTTCCGATCTTCTCCACGTGATCGGTTCTTCCACGTTTCTACTTTATTGTCTCGTCCTTCAAGTTTGAGCTTCATCTCTTTTAACTCTTTCCATATTTCTGTGAGAGGTGATTGCTGTTCCTCCGTCGATCTGGCTAGTTTGCGGTGGATCCTGCTTCTCCCACTTCGTTGGTCTTCAAGGCGGAAAAAGCTGTCCGTGGTCATAGCAGCTTGTATTGCCTCATCCATTGTGGTTGGCTGTGATCTGAAGATGCCCTCACGGATTTCCTGCTCCTCTATTGCTTCTGCAAAGTGTGTACGCGCCAAACGATCGCGCGCCTCTTCTGGTAGTTCTGGGTATGCTAATTTAGACAATTCTCGAACAGCCTGACCCAACTCCTGAAGAGTCTCCTGAGGTCCTTGCCGCCTTGAACGTAATTCAAGGAGGTAGTTTTCAGCCATCTGCCCTGGGCCGAATCTTTTCTCGAGCAAATGAACGAGTTCCTGGTACGTTATCCTCGAGAGTTGCCTCTGGCTCCCCATGACTTTGATCGCTGCTCCCCTAAGGCTAGCGGCAAGGAAAATCTTGGCCTCCTCGTCGTTCCAACCATTCGCCAACTTGCATGCCCTAAAATGCTGGATGTAGTCGATCCATGGATTCTTCCCATCGAACTTGTCTGGCACAATGCTGGGTCGGGAAATGCGCGACATTCCTGTTTTTTCTTCATCAGAAAACCCAGGACTCAATTCCTGTCTTGTCATCCTTGGTTCTTGTGACATGCCTCCTTCTCTCGCATGCTCCCTATCCCACGCTTTTTCCTCTTGGTCGGCCCTTGTAGTTGATCCTCTGAGGTTGTACTCACTTGTTTCACTGTGCAAGTGTTGCCTTGATGTTAATGTGCCTTGTGGTTGTACCTCTCCGTACAGCCTGCTGGGAAACTCAGCCTTATCCATTTCTCCCGTCTTCTCAGCTGTTGTGGCAGGCAGTTCAAAACTCATTGGAGGTGGTACTTCGAACTTGTTGGGATTTCCCCAGTCACGAAGCTGCACTTCTTCATCCCTCCGTCAGTGTGCTGCAGTAGCTGAATCCAGTTTCAACTGAAGGAGGCGATTTTGCTCCATCAACAGCCTGTTCTGTCCTTTGGAGTGTTCGAGGTACTCGTTACTCTCTTGCAGTTCAGCCACCAGGTTTTCTAGCTCCTCCTCCGAATGCAGGCTAGTTGCCATACTGGCACACGGTGATCTAACAACTTATAACTGTGTGCTGTGTAGCTGGGCAAGTGTGCTGTGTGTAGGCGCTATTTAGGTGATAACCCTAGGAGCATTATAGGCGCTATACGTAGGTGAAAGGATGTGGAGAATAGGCACTTATATATGTAGGTGAACTAGTAGGTTCAGGAAAACTATAGTAAGTGTAGGCGCAGGTGAACTATAGTAGGTGTAGGTGTAGGTGAACTAGTAGGTTCAGGTAAACTATAGTAGGTGTAGGTGAACTATAGTAGGTGTAGGCGTAGGTGAACTAGTAAGGCGTAGGTGAACTATAGTAGGTGTAGGTGAACTATAGTAGGTGTAGGCGTAGGTGAACTATAGTAGGTGTAGGTGTAGGTGAACTAGTAGTAGGTGAAGGCGTAGGTGAATAGTAGGTGTAGGCGTAGGTGAACTAGCATTCACGATAATCACTTGATGTTGCTTAATTCCTGCTTCAGCATGTTTATCCCACCGCTGCCACCAATGTAACGGGTTTTGTCCGGGGTCCCTGCACCATTTACCGAGCGGTCAATAAATCTCACGAGACTCCAATCACCCGCACGGTTCTTTCATAAACAGTGAAGCTATCACTCCAACATCATCGATCGCACTCAGATCACGCTACTTTTCTATAATACACGGAAACACAGTGTCATTTTTACATCAAAAGGTACTTGCCTTTATTCACGAAGAACTCCAACTTTACAATGTAACTTCCCTTCAACAGCTAGTAGCAGTACTCCGATTCACCCTGTTTCACCTATCTTATCCTGCCCTCCCTAGCTACCTGCCCGAACACGTCCTCTCTTGCTCATGCCTAATACCTAACTGGTCCCCCGCATGCACTAATCCACATGCGCCCGCTACGTTGAAACAACTCCGTTACAATAACATGCATACACCCATCCCGTGTAAACCGGTACTTGCGGAAAATGTCTCCATCCCCTAACTCCAACGGCTGGCTGCGATCTCTAAAGATTCGCTCCCTCCTCCTCGCTCTTTCGAATTCACGACGTCGGAACACAGCCAGTATGGCAGCCATAGTTACGGTAGTGTTACCGCAAGCTCAGAGGGTAGCGGTAATGTTACCGCTGATCTTTATAGACTTACCGCTCAAGTCCAGCGGTAAGTTTTTATGCAACGGATATTTACCGTTTATCTTAAAGTTACCGCTGCTTTTAAGACTTACCGCTCAAATGAGCACTTACCGCTACGGTAACTGCTTTATAATACGGGACCCAGATCACAATAAAGTGCATGTATAAACTACATGTAGCTACAGCTGCATGTTATATGAAGAACTTTGTACACACATGTACGTATGCTGAATGCTGTGCGTTACGCATTGTGCATGCATGCACCGTGCATAAAGAAAACAAAAAGATTTTTCTGGAGTCAGAGGACACAGAGGGCGTTGGTTCTTCTAAGACCCCGTTCTCATTCACTTAGTTGGAGCAGTCTAACTAAGACCCGTTCCTCAGGAGTGGTTCTTAGGTGAGTGAGAACGGTCAAAGTGGTCCAGGAAGTGGACTTCTGGACCGCTCCAGAAGACCACCTTCCGAGGTGGTCTTGAGGAACGGGTCTTATTAAGAGCGGTTTGGACCGCTCTAACGTGCAATGTGAACGGAAGCGTACTTTGAACGGAAGTAAGTGAGCTAGTGACGTTCCGTGCGAAACGGTTTGTATTCCGCGCGCGAAAAAATTGACCTGCTGACCTGAGCTGCCATAGCAACAAGACCACTTTGACTCGTGGAGCGGTTTGAGCCATAAAAAACTGCTCGGAGTGTGAACGCTCGCAAACCGTTCCTCAAGACCCGTTCCTCTGGAGCGGTCTAACTAAGACCACTTTCAAAGTGAGTGAGAACGGGGTCTAAGTGTGAGGTGGTACATGGTGTTTTGAAAATATAGAGCGCTGAAATTCTTGATAAATGGTTTTCCATTTGAAAATTGTCAAAATGTTACTTTAGCGGTCTATTATCTCTGGAGGCCCCGCCTCTATCTCATATGTGACACACGTACCCGGGACACGTACCCATTTTATTGAGAACTTACCAATAAAAATAGATTTTCTTTAGATATAGGCTAAGCTAATTACGCACCCTACCCACCAAGAAAAAAGAGCCCCCTAAAATAAATGCACGACTGAGAACAGAAAATCTCCCATTTGACCAAAAAGAAATTTGACAAAAACATCATTATAGCGGCAATAATTAGTAAGTTGATTGGACTGCAATCATTCCGTAAACAGTCTATTGATCAAAATTCTTTAGACATTGTGGCTGCCTTATCATAAATACATTGTAGCTTAAGCTGGTCACTAGAAAATGCTATTTTGAATGAACCATTGTGTTCGTTCCCTCAACAATAAGATTTTGGACGCTTGTGTGACGTGCACTCCGAAAGTATACCGACATTCCTGCTGTGCATTCGTATTCGGGATAGCCCGAAAAAAGTCGAATGTGATTGGCTCGTCTGCTCGAACCACGTGATGTCTATTCAACTACCCATTCAAAGAAATCTCCGCCGAAGATCGGTGCGAGGTTACGTGCAATAGCGAGTCGTTACTCCAGTGGCGGATCCAGGGGGGGGCCGAAACGGCCACGTACCCCCTATTGGCGGCGCAAAAAAGGGGAAAGGAAAAAAGAGGAAGAGAAGAAGAGAAAAAAAGAAAGGAGAAGAGAAAAACTGAAAGGGGAAGAGAAAAAAAAGGAGAAGAGAAAAGAAAGGAGAAGAGAAAAGAAAAGAGAGAAACGAAACAGAGAGAGAGAAGAAACCGAAGAAAGGTCGAAAGACAAGGAAATGGCGCTTAATGACAGTAACCACGAATAAGGGAAAAACTGTAATCGGGAGATTTGGGGTCATTCCAGAAGAAGGCTTGGGAAACGTTATTGAATAGAGGGGGCCGGCCGCATAAAATTTCGAACCACGGATTCAAAGTTAAACGTTAAAAAAACAGCCCCTGCGCTACAAAGTCAAATTTTTAATTAACGGTAGAGTGACCGCTTCACAACTCTTATTTTGCCCTTCATTTGGCTTCAGCATAAACCAACTCGGTTGAGCTCGTATTTGAGCTCATGTTGGTAGTAATCATGGACAGGGGCGGCGATCCTGGACCCGATAGGGGGACACGTCCCCAAAAATTTAAAAATATAGCTAGAAAGATATATAGCGAGAAGAACGTACATATTGGGCTTAGGGAAAACTAAATTCAGACATGGAATTCAGACATATTTCTATATTCTTTTACTTTTTTTAGTGGGGGTGGGGAGGGGGTGGGGGAAGTATGACTTAGATGTAGCATTTTTTCTGGCTGGGAGATGGTGACCTGTAAATGATGAGCCCATGAGGCACTAGCCCTTAAACTGTGGGAGAACGGCACGCTCAGCCATATTTTTTATATTTTTTGGTTTTTTTGGTGGGGGTTGGGAGGGGGTGGGGGGAGGTATGAATTAGATGTAGCATTTTGTCTGGCTTGGAGATGGTAACCTGTGAATGATGAGCCCACCGGGCAACAGCCCTTAAACTGTGGGAGAACGGCACGCCCAGTCATATTTCTATATTCTTTTACTCTTTTTGGTGGGGGTGTGGAGGGGGTGGGGGAAGGTATGACTTAGATGTAGCATTTCGTCTGGCTTGGAGATGGTGACCTGTAAATGATGAGCCCACGGGGCACCAGACCTTAAACTGTGGGAGAACGGCAGGCCCAGTCATATTTCTATATTCTTTTATTTTTTTAGACAGGGGGGGGGGGAGAGTGGATGGTATGACATACACTGTCGCTCATAAAGTTGGAATATTTTTGTTTTACGCCAATTTATGGAATTATTTTAAAAATAATTTAAAAATAATAGATCTAGATAATAGTATACATTCTCAGAATTTATTGAATAATAATTTGACAATGTGTGTTTTGCGTGACTGCTAAAGCATGTGTATGCTACTGTGCTTATCAACTAGGGGACCTACGCCCTTAAGTCATAAATGACAGTAATGAGGATTAATGGCCCACAAAAGGGCACTAATATAGCACATCGACACGGTTTTGATCCTGGGGCCTCACAGTTACGAGGCCTTGGCTTTGTCACTGAACCATGACTGTACGCAGCGGGGGCTAGGGTAGGGGGCAGTTTCCATAAATAAATAAAAACACAGAAAATGCAATAAATTTTCAATAATTTATTGCATTTTACCCCGGTCCCAAACATAACAAAATCCTCCGGACGGCCATGCATTATGGCTCAAGGCATGGGCACACAGAGGATTTTTTTATGTTGGGAACCGGGGTAAAATGCAATAAATTATTGAAAATTTATTGCATTTTCTTTTTATTTTTTTATTTATGGAAACTGCCCCCTACCCTAGCCCTCGATGCGTACATTCATGGTTCAGTGACAAAGCAATGGCCTTGTAACTGTGAGGCCCCAGGATCAAAACCGTGTCGATGTGCTATAATAGTGCCCTTTTGTGGGGCATTATTCCTCATTACTGTCATTTATGACTTAAAGGCGTAGGTCCTCTAGTTGATAAGCATAGTAGCATACACATGCTTTAGCAGTCACGCAAAACACACATTAGCAAATTATTATTCAATAAAATCTGAGAATGTATACTATTATCTAGATCTATTATTTTCAAATTATTTTTAAAATAATTCCATAAATTGGGGTAAAGCAAAAATATTCCAACTTTATGAGCGACAGTGTATATGTAACATTTTTATCTGGCTGGAAGATGGTGACCTGTGAATGATGAGCCCACTGCGCACCAGCCCTTAAACTGTGGGAGAACGGCACGCCCAGTATTGTTTCTATATTCTTTTTCTTTTTTGGTGAGGGGGGAGGAGGGATGGTATGACTTAGATGTTACATTTTGTCTGGCTGGGAGATGGTGACCTGTGAATGATGATCCCACGGGGCACTAGCCCTTAAACTGTGGGAGAACGGCACGCCCAGTCATATTTCTATATTTTTTAAAAATTTTTTGGTTGGGGTTGGGAGGGGGTGGGGGAGGTATGAATTAGATGTAGCATTTTGTCTGGCTGGGAGATGGTGACCTGTGAATGATGAGCCCACGGGGCACTAGCCCTTAAACTGTTGGAGAACGGCACGTCCAGTAATATTTATATATTCTGTCATTTTTTACTGTAGTGGGAGGGGTGTATGCCTAACATGTAATATATTTCATAGGTGGGAGATGGTGACCTGTGAATGATGAACCCACGGGGCACCAGCCCTTAAACTATGGGAGAATGGCACGCCAAGTCATTTTTTCTTCGGAGGGGGAGGGGGGAGGGTCTTTGACTAAGTTGTAACATTAGCCTTGCTGGAAGACGAATTGGCGAAGCTTTTTAGTTCTTAAGAGGGTGCTGTGACAAATTAAAAGGCTAAACAACAATAATCTAGTAGACTATAACCCGGTGCACAGCCCCCTCCCAGCTCACACTTCGCTACTGATTTGAATAATTGCCTTGAAGAAAAAAACAGTGGGAGGGGGGATGGGCGATGCGGACGCACCCCACCCCTTTGTTACGGCCCTGAGTATCTTGTATTCGACACAAACAAACACGAAGTTATGTTTCATTTATTTGATTATTATGCCCATATAACTGACGTACTTATGGATTATGGGTTAGCAAAACTCAAAACGACACCATTTTTTCATTTAATTTCACCTTGTATTCTTTTTAAGACGGTTGTGCAAGTGTTACATACACCCATCCATGTAAAAGTTTTTGAAGAGCAGAACTAATCAGGCGCGGAAGAGGATTTTGTTTTAGAGGAAAAAAAGGGGGAAACATTCAATGTTCCTAGAGTTTGCCGTCAAGTCAGGAAAGGATCATACAGATTTTTTGTCAATTTATTCTCTTACAAGCAACAACAAAAGAAAAAAAGAAGAAACAAAATAAAAAAGTAATCGCCTAATGCCCCAATCGATTCAAAAGGCACCTGAAGAATGTAATTAGTTTTCTACGCTTGCTTGTTTTATTTGTATCGGAATGGACCCCCCCCCCCCCCCCCTTAACAAAATCATGGATGGGCCCCACAGGTAGATCACTAGGTCTTGCTGGTTAAACGGGGAATCCCCACCAATATCAGGATGTTAGAACTTCCCAAACATTGTAAAATCATGTCACACAAGTATTCACGCGTGATTGACTATTGGTGATTTTTTAACTTTCCCAGTTGAATGAATAATGCTGGCGCCATGCGACTCCCCTCATTTTCCCCCATTGATTTGAGGTGTAATTATAAGGCATAAGATCATTTTACAGACTTATAAGACATCTATTAAAATATCATGTAATAGCGTCGCTTTTACTGATTTCATAAACAAAATAAAGAGGGAGGAAATAATGGTACTTTTGTATTTGTATAAAACATTTTTGTTTTATACAAGGGGAATAGAGTTTTGAGAAAAATACGTTGGGGCATTATATTAATAAACTCATAATAACAAAGAGCGCCATCAAGCGATGATAGAGCCACAATATAGGCCTACATTCATAACACTACCCTGTTGAAAGAAATCATGAATGAATAAATAAATAAATAACAATTTAATTGAACAACAAGATACATCTCTCTGGTCATGATTGTCTTCACCTTCATGCCTTCCCCTCTCTCTCTCTCTTTCCCCATCTCTCTCATGTACATTCGCATCATTCCGCTGGGGGGGGGGGGGCAGGGAGGGGGGTTCCGATAAGAATGAGATACTTATTACTTAATTCGTTGTAATGTCCACTATTTTCTGAGAATTTTGTGGGATACTCTCTATTTAATATCAGCTAAATTAGTAACATTTTCTGACCTTTCAAATATCTTTTCATAATGTAAAATTAATTGCAACTGTCTAAGAAAGGAAGGTTTGAAACATATAATCCTGGTAGGCGTGTCGTCATTTCGAAGAAACTCGAATTGAAAAGTTATGTTTATAAACTTAGCGTTAATTTTCGTGGAGTAGAATTCCTAATACTTGCGTTAACTGGTAACAATATGGATGGGTATGTGCCTTCGTTAGCTATTCTGTGAATCCCTCACTGAAACTGAGTTCGCCGTATTTCGCGTTTTTTTGTTTTTGTTTTTTTTGTTCGGTGAAAGTAAGATCGAAAGAGCGCCCTCATTCAAATATCATTTGCCCGCCAATGTGTGAGCCCGACATCCATTCACTGTTTTGTTTAATTCTTTTCTTACTCTCTCTCTCTCTCTCTCTAGCTCTCTCTCTCTCTCTCTCTCTCTCCCTTTCTCTTTTATTCTCTCCACCTCTCTTTGCACACACTTTTAATTTGCTCCCCTCACTCTCTTTTACTCTCACCCCTCCTATTACACCCCCCCCCCCCCTATTACCCCCCCCCCCCCCCCCTATTACCCCCCCCCCCCCCCTAATACCCCCCCCTCCCCCTTCCCCCTCTCTAGTTACTCTCATGGTAATTTAACAAATTTCCTGATAATCGTTTTATTGCAGAATGTTTCTATGAAATATGTAAGTGGTCGCAAATGCGGTCATTGCTATAAATAACTAAAAATATAGAAAGTAAACGCATGAACAGTAGAGGGTTCAAACATAATACCACATAACACTACTATGCGAACGCTTCAACACAATGGCCCGAATTCACAAAGGAGGTTTGTCGACGAACCTAGGTTTTCGTGCGTCATATGACACGTTTTTACAAACTAGGTTTGTAAAAAAAACGCGTCAAAACGCGTCGTATGACGTACATAAACCTAAGTTTGTCGACAAACCTCCTTTGTGAATTCGGGCCTATATGTCTGCCATTACCGTATAAACAAACTAAGAAAGGCTTGAAATAATAATAATAATAAGAAGAATAATGATAATTGAATAAATAAATGAATGACAACTGAGCGCAACAATGGTCACTCGCGGCTTCACTTAGCTGTATTATAAGATACATACATTTGAAGTGTATTCGAATTTAAGCCATCATTAAGCAAAACAAAATACTGTTTTTTAGTAAACAGAGTTGAGTAAAGTTGTAAACAGACAGGTTAGGTAAATGGGGAACTTGTACGTTTGTTGGGTACAATTAAAGTCAATATAAAGTTCATCTTTCCAAACAGAAATGCATGTTCACTTTTTTAAACCTTCCCCATTTTTTAGAGTGAAGGAAGTCAACAATATAATAATTTGCAAAATGCAAATGAGATACAAATCATGCTAAAATTGGCATTCATAAACGGTACACAATGTACAAAAGTCAAGGGACTTTATGATCTTAGACATAAGAATACGCAAGCCATGATATTGTAAACAACATGAACTAAAGTCTGATAACAGACGGTTATATTCATGAAGTTTTCAAGCAATATTTCTTCTACATTTTTGTCATGTATGTTCTGAAACAAGTGATATGCTTCAAAAGTTAAGTTAATCATAAAAAGTTCAATCGTACTTTGTGTTAACCCTCACGGCGACTTACCGTGGTAAAAGTAAACAAGCCTTTTATTCACACAGGCTGGCCACGGGATCGAATCTCAAGTCGGTTTTTCACTGTTTCACAAGAAACCCTTCTGCCCCTTGTAAATATATTGAGATGGTTGGTTTGATTTAACTGACTGTGAACATGGTTAAGAAAGCAGATAGTTTGTATGTAAGCAACTAGGGTACCAAAGGCTTTAAAACCTCTCCGAGGAACTTCATAATGAGGATTAATGAAATAGAAATGTATTTCGAACTCTCTACATGTAGTATTGCCCAAACACAACTACCTTATTCAAACAATCTTTTAAGTATGCTGGAGCGATTAATTGGAGTAAGCTTTCCAATAATATCCAAGATGGCAACTCAGTTGACAGTTTTAAACACCAATTAAAAAAAATCTTTCTTTAATCGATAAAATGTGTTTCCTGCCGTTTCTTTTTACTACTACAGCATTGTTTGCAACAACTAACTAAAATTATTGCTAGCCCTATTATCTAGGAAATTACATAGGCTCATGCACACTTCCCCCCCCCCCCCTCTTTTCGTTTTTCCTTTATCTTATTTTTCCTATTTGTGTTGTTTCGTTTTTTACCATTTGTATTAAACTGTTATTTTGTTTGTAACTCCTCTAATTGTCAGTTCTTGAATTTGTATTTTCCGTCTTTATGCAGGACCATTATGTAAAACAGCCTGCGAGCTGATCAATGTTATCCTGTTAAAAATTGTTTTAATACAAAATAAAATAAAAGGAAATAAAATTAATGCCTTACCAAAAGGGGGTCAAAGGGTAATAGTTCTCCGACTTGGATTTGAGCCAGGACTTGCCAGTTACGAGATCACTGCTCTACAACGGTTACTGATCTCTCATGCCTATTATGTGATCGAGCTGTCTCGCCACCTAACCAAATCTCACATTCCTCACCGGCAGTTTGTGGTCCCCAAATACTCTCTTATGTATTTTCTTTCATTGTTGTGCAATTCATAACCTGTAAATATGGACAGTGAATTTCATGACTATCGAATTATGTTCCATATAAAAAATTTCATTCATATGCAACCCGCCAAAGAGAACAGTCTCATTTATATGTACCTAATGTAAAATTTACATCGTCTCTGACGTTATTAATTTATGCTGGGATAACACTTTGTAGTCATCAAGATGACTTGTTTTATTATCTAGGTTTAAAAAGCTCTGTTTTCATAAAAAATAATAAAACATTATTGAATAACACCGATTACAGGAATATTATGAATAGGTTATCATCAGATAAGGAATAAATGACTCTTCATCATGAAATAGTGTTACATTGTATATTGTTACATTGTAATTGCAATGACGAATATTTTACATTATTATTGTTAATGTACTTTGCTATTGTATATAGTGTTGATTATAACCTGCCGCCTAACCCACTGGGTTGACGGGCCTGGTATTTTGTGTATGCATGATCTATAATAAAGACTTGATTTATCACCATCAAAGTCAAATTGGTTATGACTTTATAATTAGGAGCTACCAAAGTTAGGTCGTCATGCTATGTCGCCAACGTAACTGCGGCAAATTTGACCCCTGTTGACCCGTTATTTGTAGGGGTGCAGTAATTGAACTTTTAATTTTCTTTTGTGCCATACTGATAGGGAAATAGTTTGTATTTCTTTATATTTGCATTATACGTTTATTCAACTTTCCATTGATATAAAATTGTATTTTCATCGGAAAGGTTCCATTCTTAAATTGAAGAGGGTCAATAAAAACCAGAGTAAAACTAAACGTGGGTGTGTTACTTTCAAGATTACAATGAATAATTACTCACTCACACACAAACACAAACACACACACCCACGCACGCACACACACACACACACCCACACACCACACACATACACACACCCGTACATACGCACACACACGCACACGTATAGGTAGCCTTTTCTCGTAGATGAAAATAATTGAGAAAACAGACCTATAATCTGATCTTCTATCTCCTTTTTTCCTGGTTACTCAGTGTCAAACGTTAATGTCATTTTATAATCATACTGGTCATAACCTGTTTCATTTGTCTAATTCTTGAACGAGGTCAAGTTTGATAAAATGCCAGAAATGTTATCGTCATCGTTCCACAGCCAGACATTCTACCATCTATTTTTACAAGTTCAGCTTTTTATCGCTCTAATATTCTTATTTGTAATCGTTTCTATGCCCTTGGATGAGCATATAGAATGTGAAATCATCCGGTGTTTGATTTATCCCTCTCTACATTCAATTCCGCTTATAACGACATTTCTTTTCTTCTCGAAATGAAAGAGTCTAATACTTTGGC